>BQNB010001082.1:0-147478 GCA_026074375.1 Tanacetum coccineum
CTAATAAATTCCCTTCAAATGCATATCACCAATTCATCATATTCCTCATCCATTATCAACCACCATAAACCTCCATGACATCCACTTGAGCCTCCATTTCCAAAGCCTCCAAAAAACCAAAAATCAACATCATTCCACCAAAACAATTGTTTGTGGATTTAACCTAATATGACACAAAAACTCCATCACCCAAACTTTAACTCTCATCACCTAGTGCTCCTAATGCACCCTCCAATACATCTTCAACCAAAGACACTTCTTCATCCTCAATTGACTGCATACCCAAATCACCAACCTCATCCACATCACTTTCACCTAATGGTTACTTGAACCCACCAACATCTCATCCTCCAAAAGTTTCTCCACCACCTCAAACTCAAGAAAATGCATCAATGGACATCACTCTCACCCTTTCACCAATTCCCCCACTTGATGTCAAATTTGAAACTCCATCACCTTCACTACCTATCTTTGGTC
Organism: Tanacetum coccineum; assembly: GCA_026074375.1. Taxonomy (NCBI): domain Eukaryota; kingdom Viridiplantae; phylum Streptophyta; class Magnoliopsida; order Asterales; family Asteraceae; genus Tanacetum; species Tanacetum coccineum. Next base: position 478 of record BQNB010001082.1, read on the forward strand.
ATCCCATTCCTTGGAACCTTCTTTAGGCACATGAAGATTCATGTTTGTGTTGCATTTACAATCGTACTCTCATATTTGGATTGAGAGATGAACTCCAATACATGTTTTCTCACATGGAATACATGCTTTCACAACCTCCACCACCCAATTCACCACCACCACCATCACTTTCACCAAACTAAACATACACCATGTTTAGCCATTTTCAAATAATTGTCAACCAAACATTTTGCAAGCAGGTCCTATGGAATTCTTAAAATATTAGGACTTTTGTAGTTTAATTCTAATGTATGTTGAACTAATATGCTTCAAACATGTTACTTTTATTTTTATGCATGTATGATTGTGTTGTATAGACAATTCTATTTTTAATGAATGATCTTTGATGTAATGTTATCTAGTACTTATTTGTTTGCATTTAAAACTTGATGCTTGCATATTATTTTTCTTTGCTCTTAATGTTAGAAAAATTGGTATTGTTCATCTATATTGTTTTTGTAGCAAAGATACCATAGCTCGATTCCTTGGTGCCCTCGAACGAGGGGGAGTACACATCAAGGGGGATCATTTATTCCGTTGGTCTTACTAACATTCATCGGCGAAGCCTTTTTGATTCTACAAAAAGGGGGATAAATGGAAATAAAACTCACTGAAAACTTGTTTAAAATTAATTTTACATTTAATGAGTTTAGATTTTGTAATCATCAAAAAGAGGGAGATTGTTGATAGAAATAATGCCTTAAAATATTGTTAATATTTTTTGATCTCTTTACGTTTTGATAATCACAAAATGTAAAAGCAATTAATGAATAATTAATTGTAAACAAGTAATTAGTAGTAAATTTTCATTTCAAAAATTTAATCACTTAAAGGTATGAATAAACAAATGCTTAATGTAGTTGATGATCAAATAATTTTTTATTTAAACTCACACTTTTTATAAAAATGACACAAACATTCTTATATCTTCTCCAAAACATTTTTAATTTTAAAAGAAATGTTTTATTCAAATAAATATTTTGAATGCAAATTTTCTACCAAAAAAAAGGGCTAGAAATGTTCCAGAAAACACATCCCCAAAAAAAGACAAAAAAGGGAGCGTCAGGCATGGGCTACCCCCTTAATTTTAAGAGGACCGACACCCTAATTAAGGGGACCGGCCACGTGTTTTTTTTGTCACAGCTTGCCTATAAATACTGGACTATTCCCCACTAATTTTCTCACATTTTCCACACATTTTCTTTCTGTTCTAAATCAGTTTATACGCTCCTTTCCTTCCTTTGATTATTTAATCATAAAGCTTTGTTTTCAAGTGATCCAAGCTTAATTTCTCAAGTGCAAAAGAAAAATACTTCTTATCATCAAACCAAGAAGTGTTATAGTATAGTTGATATAGTTGTGTAGTTGTGTTATATCTTGTAAATTATTTGTGTATATTGTGAATGTGTATATCGTAGTTGTGTACAATAAGTAGATTGTTGTGATCATTGTAAGTATAGTTAGATCGGGGTGATCTTAGTAAGTAGTGATAGATTGGTGTGATCGTAGTAGTGTCTTTGTGAAGTGAAGTTGTGAAGCAAAGTGAAGTTGTGAAGTGAAGAAAAGTTGTGAAGCGAAGAGAAGTCATGAAGTGAAGCAAAGTTGTGAGTTGTTGTAAAGTGGTGTGATTAGCATACAAGAGTTGTGATAGATTGGTTCTAGCTAGGATTAGAACTCGACATTTCGCTTAGTGTCGGAAATTGGTGTAAGCTAAGTCGTGTACGGTTTTCTCCGCCTAAAGGGAGTTTGTTGACATAGTGAAGATAACTCTCGAGTTTGGTGCTCGAGGAGTGAAGTAGGGAGAAGAGGTGCTTCGTTACCGAATCACTATAAATCTTTGTGTTGTGGTTTGATCATTCTAACTTTTATCTCTTGTATTTCATATTTACTTGTCATTTACTTACATACTTGTATTGTTCATATTGTGCACATATTGAGATAACACAAAGTCGAATCTAAATTTTTATAAACAAGCATAACATTAATTTAAAAAGCGGTAAACTATTCAACCCCCTTCTAGTTTTCTACACTTTCCTCACTTTTTTCACATTTTTTTTCTTGAAAATAAAATATTTTCTGCAAACGGTAAATCGGCAAGTTAAGCGGCAAAAAATACATCACCACGATAAGAATTTCTTATCTTTCAGTAGACGGTTCCTACGATATACTATCGTGTACTTTTTTAAAATTTTTTCTTTTAATGTTGAATTTTACGTTTGGAAAAATCACATGTGATCTGTTAAATTACATATGAATTGTTATTTTAAAATAACGTGTGGTTTCACAATCAAAGTTAATTTGTTATTGTAAAAATCACGTGTGATTTTTACAAACGTTAATTTTAACATTTAAAAAAAACTCAAAAAAAGTTCGGCAAAATTATGTAGGAGTGCCTATTCATAGGAAGACGATTTAATTCTTGACGTGATGATATGATTCGTTTTGCGTAACGATTAACTGTTTGTGAAATACTAATTTTTAAAAAAGATGCGGAAGTAAGTTTTTTTAGTTTGATGAAAAAATGAATGGTCATAATTTGTTTATTCGATCATTAAAAAATACGTGATATGTGTTGAACCTTTTTCTATGTACACGTATGCTTGATTCTTTTATAAAAATCAGCATGTTTTGAATATATATGATCGTGAAACTTTCAAGGATTATAAGTTGTTACACCATATATATGATTTTTTTCTGCAATTAATCGCAAGTTCCAAATAAGATATTTATAGATCTTATAAATCAAATTGAGAAAACCAGAGTATGACGATTGACAGTAAGTTAGGAAACGTATACGAAATGAGTCGAGCTCAAACTCGACATGACGCATTTACAACTTTGTAATAAAGGAAAAACCATTTTCAATATAGCCTAGATGTAAATGTCCTTAAAGTCTTTTTAATATCGTTTGATGAGTATTTTAAATAACTAGGTAAAATCAGATTTAAATATGTTTGAATCTCCGAGTAAGTTAAACATAAATCTTCTTTCAAATTTTACAAACAACAACAATAATACCCAAAACTGTGTATATGAGATAAAATGTAGACGAATCCTACCCGTACCCAAAAGAAACTCCAAAAATATAGAAAATGCTTTAAAAAAGATCTCCGACAATACACATGCCGAAGCGAGGTTGAGACCATCAAGAGGCACATTGCCTCTCTTCCAATTCCCGGTATAAAGGGGTGTTTGTTTTAGCTTATATAACGGATGTATGACTTATTTGGTTTTCAACTTATATTTTATAAGCTCATATTTTGTAGCTAATTTTTAAATATGTCGGCTTATATAAGCTTTTAATGATATAATAAGCTTATATAAGCCCAACAATTTCAAAATAAGTCACAAAATATGAGCTCATGAAACATAAGTCAAAATAAGCCGTAAACCCGCTATATAAAGTAAAACAACGTTAAAATGTAAAAAAGTCAAAGAAGAGGGGCCTGCTATGCCCTTTGGAGAATTAATTTATCACTTCCGTCCCGCTTCTCTCTCCTTACGCAAACACCGAAAATCACTCCCATCCCAACAACACACAATTAATCAAAACCCTAATTCATTTTCAGCTCACACTTATTTACTTTCAATTAAATTAAATTAAATCCAATATTTTTATCCTTTTATTTTATCATCCTCACTTCTGTAAGTATTCAATTATTTTTTTTTGCTCTTTAATTTCATTTCATTCACTGTTGCATGAATACATTTAACTTACTTTAGAGTTATTAAGTTTAATAAATTTTTTATTTTTATTTTTTGGATTTATTTGCTTACTAATTATGTTTAATTTCTTAGATTTATAATTAGTCAACAATTTTATATCTGTTGACTTTTGTTTGTTTATGTCGTGTGTTTTTGTAACTATAAAATATAAATTCTATCACCTTGAACAGGTTTTAAGGGGTATTTGTTTAACCTTATATAATTTCGGCTTTGTTTTAGCTTATATGCGGGCTTACGAGCTTATTTGATTTCGGCTTATATTTCATAAGCCTCAATTTTCCGGCTTATTTTGAGACTTATGGGCTTATATAAGTTTGTTATATCATAATAAGCTTATATAAGCCCATAAGTCACTAAATAAGCCGGAAAATTAGGACTTATGAAATTAAGCCGAAATCAAATAAGCTCATAAGCCCACATATGAGCTTAAACAAACACCCCCATTTTTTGGCTTATTTTGTAGCTTATTATGACAAAGATGAAAATTAATTTCATAAGCTGGAAAATAAGCCCAAAGAATGGACATGTCAAATATAAGCGGAAATTATATAAGCTCTTAAGCCCGTATATAAGCTTTTTGATTTCGGCTTATATAGTTATATTTCATAAACCACAATTTTTTGGCTTATTTTGAGACTTACAGGCTTATCAGCGTATACATACTTGTTATGATATAACAAACTTATATAAAGCCCATAAATCTCAAAATAAGCCAAAAACTTGTGGCTTATGAAATATAAGCCGAAATCAAATAAGCTCATAAACCCACATATAATCTTAAACAAACACCCTGGACCCTATTAGGTTATTTCGTTTTAATTAGTCAACAAATTTATATGTTTGACTTTTTAATTTACAGGTTTAATTAATAATTTATTATTATTAAATGGAGAGTCAAGAGGTGTTGGATACTACTACAAATACAACGGCCTTTCATGGTAATGGTGGAGTAAATGACTCGGTATTTTCAGTATCGAAAAGCAGTGAAGGTTTCGAGATTGTATATGATTTAGATTCGATGATGGAAGATATCGATACTAGGCTTAGGATTGCGCGAATGGTTAGTGATTCGGTCATCAAAGGTGTGGTTAGTGCTGTTGAGCAAGAAGCGGACGAGAAAATTAAAGCTAAAGAAATGGAGGTTGCGAGTTTAATAGGGAATGCGTGTTTCAAAGATGTGGTTGTGAAGCGTGATGAAATGAAAGAGTGTGTTACGGATGAGTTTAAGAGGCTTAGAAAATGTATTGAAGGTGATAAGGGTGGTTGTAATATTAAGCGAAATGGGTCTTGCCATGAAATGATGGGGCTGGGTGGTACTTTGAACGAGGAGTATGAAAATGGTGTCGGTTTGGAGAAATGTGTGGATAATTTAGAAATGATGATGAACAATATGTCTAAGTTGGTAGATACCGTGCTTATAGCATCTAAGTTGTCGGTAAATGAATTGAAAAAGGAGGAAGAGTTGAAAGGCGGAGTTGAAGAGTTTCAAGAGGCGGGAACCGGAAATGTAGATTTGGCGGAGAAAATGAGTAAGATTTCTGATTTACGAAGTGAGTTAGAGTCGTTGAGAAAGTTACTACCAAGTAATGATTCGGGGCATTTGATTTCTTACAGTTCGTTTGATGTGGAGAATGCTCACGCAAACCCGTTGAGGAGCCAGTTGTCTTCGAAATGGGAGGAAAATGGGGAGGAAACCAAGTCAAAACCTGGTATTCCCGATAGTTTCGAAGCTAAAAAGTTTGTTCACTTGAACAAGGAGCAAGTGGTACAATTTTTTGACAACAGGATACGAGATATAAGGCGTGAACATGAAGCTGAAATGCATGAGTTGACTGATAAATACATTAATTTGAAGGGGAAATACTTGAGTGAGAGGCGGTCTTATGTCGTGCCTAATAAGGACTTTGAAGTACTAAAAAGGAAGATTCCGGAAGCCGTTTCTAAATTAAACGGCATTCTTTCTGAAAGTGACGAGTTTATCAAAAAGGGCGAGAGTGTTGCTAGTCTTAGCGCCCTTTTTAGAGAAAATCGGCAACTTAGAGACACACTTGCTGTTAAGACGGATGAAGTGAAGCGTCTATCATCCCAACTTTCTATTGTTTCTGAAAAGAACGATATATCATTATTGACAGATACCTCTGTTATTGAGGAGCTAAATAGCAAGATACAGCACATGAAAGCAGAATCCGAGTTAGAAATCGTTGCAACGCATGATATATACGAGGTTCTATTGGGAGAAGCTAAAAGTACTTGCACTTCTGCAATTGAAGACGCCCATATGGAATCGTTATATATGCAAGATTTGCTGGAGATTGTATTTAAAGAAGCTTTAACTTATGAGGAGCGGAAGTTTGAGAATCTACATAAAGAATACTTGACCGCCACCGAAAATCTAGTTTCCCTTGAAAAGAAGGCCACGGAAATGGAGGCTGAGCGGATATTGGAAGCCGAAGAGCGAGAAAAGTTAACGAACGAAGTGCAACTGCTAAGAAACCTAGTAGAAGAAACGGAAACATTAGCTAAGGACGAGCTTGACAATTTAAGAAAGCAGGTGAGTTGGCAGGAAACGCTAATTTCAAAAACCAAAAAGGAGCTAGATGAATTGAGTGCCAAGTTGTCGAAAGCACAAACAAAGCTTTTATCTGATAGTATGGAAATAAACTCGCTCAACCAAAAGCTTGCACATGCAATGGAGGAAATAAAAGCGTTAACTGACTCTAAGAACATGGTTCTTGCTCTTTCCGTGGAAAAGCAGAGTTTTATGTCATTGATTGAAGCCAAGGAGAAAGAACATAGGAAACAGATGGAAGCGATAGTTGTTCTCGTTGATGAGTTATCAACGAAGTTTGTCGAGTTTGAATGCAGGGTTTCGAGGGATGTTGCAAGTAATAACGCAAGGTATCCATTATTCCATGTAGCTCAATCTTTCCTGTACTTTCATAAATAGAATCTGAGGTTGCAGTTTCGACCCCTTACTTATGGAATGGGTCATTTGGGTTGTATCTTATCTCGAAGTGTTAATTCGAATATATTAATTAAAGATAACGGGCCATGTGCGTCGAACAGTCGCAATGTTGAAAGTTGGCCTAAAATCTATTTTTACCGCATATAACCTTGAAACTATTGCAGATTTTTTACTCAAATATTTAGATTACTGTTGTAATTATATTCTTGTTGTACTCATATCAGCACATTGATTATTTATCAAAAAGAAAAAAAGGTGTGTTTGGGTCAGCTCAGCGTGACTCATCCTGTTTTGTCCCGTACTGAAAAATGACTATTTTCAATCCAAACCCGTTTTGACCAGGCCCACCCATCTTAATCCATACGTGAAATAGATTTGTGTTTACAAAGGTGCTGATTTGGTTATACTGTGTCAAACTGTTAAGGTTGGCAAATTCCAGATCCGAGTTGAGTTCTCTCATCAAGGCAGCTAATGTACTCAAAACCACCGGGATTATATACAAACAAAAGCTTGAAAGGAAATGTTCGGATCTTCAAATGGCTGAGGATGAGGTAATTTTTCGAAGTTCGTTTGTTATGAATGTTACACTTGGAAAGCAAAGTTTCTCATATTTGCAGTATAATACAAAATCATTACTGCAATATATTACAAAATCATTATTATAGAATCCTTTCTAGTATATGCGCGTTCATGTTGCCGAAGTTGCTAATCGCTACTTCTGATGACTTGTCTCCGTCAAATTGATACATAGCGTTCATTTTGGTCTACATAGGTTTCATTTTGGTACCAATAGTTGTATACATGCATAAGATGTTTGGTTTTGTCTCTATGCTAAATTAGTATCAGAACAATAGGTCAATAGTAAACATGATCGGACTCGCTCTTTTTTAATGTTGTAGCATCTTATTTGTATATAGACTGATTCGTTACCCTATTATTATGTACATAGTATTCAATCTGTTATAGGTTTTCAATTTTAGCATAATTTTGCAGTTTCAATCAGCAATTTTAAGATCAGTTACACATGCGTTTGTCATGCGACACTGCCTTTTACTTTTTAATAAACACCCTGGTTTCTTGCAACATCTGATTGTATCTATACCATGGCAGTGCTAATTGTAATATATTTTCCACACTGCTAAGTTTGGAATTAGATTCTTAGTTTGAGGAGAAAGGATGCAGGTTGTAAGTTTCTTGCTTTTTAAGTATTTGATTATATTCAAATTAGGAAAAAGCTAAAGACTTTGGAATTATTGCTATAAAATGTTGTCATTTTCTTCTTGTTTTTTATGTTTTTAATTATATTCAAATTAGGAAAAAGCTAAAGACTTTGGAATGATTGCTTTAAAATGTTGTCATTTTCTTCTTGTTTTTTATGTTTTTAATTATATTCAAATTAGGAAAAAGCTAAACACTTTGGAATGATTGCTTTAAGTTGTTGGCATTTTCTTTGGATCCAGGTTGATCTTTTGGGCGATGAAGTGGAAACACTTTTGGGGCTTCTTGAGAAGATATATATAGCTCTTGATCATTACTCGCCAGTCTTGCAACATTACCCTGGGGTAAGATGATAATCAATCTGTATAACAAGCATATGTTTCCTACCTGTCCTTTTTAAACACTACTTTACTGTCAGTATTCCTTCTCCCTTGGTATGTGCTCTGTATCATACCTATAATAGTGTGCACAGTTTTGACAAAAAGAATTTCAAATGATCATTGCTGTAAAAGTAACACAACGACGAAAAAAAACCATGCTACAAAATTAACATTCCTTCATAGTAAAGAAGTCCACCTTTGTCTCTGTAATTCAAAATTAGAGGTAGCAATTTCAACTCATTTACTTATGATTTGGTTGATTTGGGTTACGTGTTGTCTATAAGGGTAAAATCGAAAAATAAAACCCCCTAAATTTTAATTTTAAATAATTACTATATTGCCATAATAGTTTAGAAAATAAAACATTGGACCAAATAGTGCTTCGGGCCAACCCAATCAATCTCATTTCAACATGTACTAAAACATGACTGTTTTTAACACTTACCCATGCCCATCTTGCCACCTGTAATCAAATGGCTATTTTTTGTGCTTACCAAGTTAATACAAGATATTGAGTTGTGAATGTGATTTAATAAAAAAAAATAGTGCTCTCAAGCTGATGTATACATTGCTTTACAGGTTATGGAAATCTTGGAGCTGGTTAGGAGGGAATTAAGTGGTGAATCTTTGAAAGCGCATTGAAAGCCATCTTTAAGCGAGGTTGGTTCTCTTATACATCGTCTAGCCAACTAACCCACTGACATGTCTCCAGTAGTGTGGAAGAATTATTGATCTTCAATTGCTGTCTAACCAGGAAACATGATAACTGAATTCTTTTTTTTGTTGTTGTTTGGAAGTTGAAACTATGAAATGGGACCATGATTGAAAAGATGTTTTGTCATATATGAAATGGGACCATGATTGAAAAGATGTTTTGTCATATATTTGTAGGTTTTGTCATATATGAAATGGGACCATGACTGAAAAGATGTTTTGTCAAAAAGCGCTAGGCGCTAGTCGGACGGTCGACCACCGCCTAGCTAGTAATCGGCTGAGGCGAGGCCCTGGGCTATGGGTTTTGTTAAACTTATACAGTAGTATATTGATAAATTTAATTATAAATAACTATCTGGGTCTTAAAAAAGTAGGATATTGGGCTTTAAATGTAAATTAGGGCTTTCATTTAGTTAAATTATTTTTTTTCACAACATTTACATCACAAAATTTATTCTTCAACGCTCTTAAAAAACAAGATCCGACCAATTGAAAAAAAAGACCTAATTTAAAGTAAAAAAACGGCGTTGACCGCCACTGACCGGCGTGTTGACCAACATTGACCGCCTTTATGAACGATTTTGTAAAATCGAGGCGGCTGGTGGCCGCCTAGCGCCTAGGCCGGTTTTTACAAGACTGTACTATAATATAACGTATTTAGTGGGACAAACAGAGTTTGCTACAAGAGAAAGGGATCAGATGCAAAATTTAGCTTAAAGGGAAAAGGGTCAACTGGGTTGGAATCGCCCATAGTGATGTTATTGCATACATCCTAGATCACTTTATTCAAAGTACTATGTTATTATTCTACCAACATAATTCTTTTGAAATAAAGTTTAATGCGTTGATTATATTTAATTTTTTAAAAGCCGTGAAAAAAGTGTTTACGTGTCAACCATCTCACCTGACCTCGTTTTGGCTAGTTACTTGATCCGCCCAAACCACCTTATTGATTTCATTAAGGTTGGCACCGAGTAAATAGAGATGTCTCGACTTTTTAATAAATGCCGAAATGTTATTTTGATGCAACAGATGGACCGGTTTTTGCAAGAGATCATAGGCAGGTTTGCTGGAGCATATTCATAACCGTGGCCAAATCACCTATTGAAATCACTCGAGTCTAGCAAACATCAGTTAGGGATGATGCATGATCTGTTACTGTGAAAAGTAGCTAGATAGTTTAAGTATGTGAATTAGTTTTACCCATGTTTTACGTGTCAGCACACACACATACTAATACAGCACAACCTATCTTTTTGTGTATCCCTTCATTTCATTTTTTTTGGAACGGCAATTTGTGGCTACATGGCCTCTAGCCCAGAAGGCGTAGCGAGCCCACACAACCAGGTTGGGTCCAGCCCAGAAGGCAATGACTCCCTTCCCTTTACACACGCGGGAGGAAACCCTATCGCCCTAGACAAGACTCGAACATGAGACCTTGCCTAGGAGGGTAAAACCTCCATACCATTGGACCAAATGCCCGTTGGTATCCCTTCGTTTCATGAGTTGTATATATACTTGGTACAAAAGGCTTTTGGTTCTCCCTTTGAATTTTTGATGCTGAGACTTAGCATTGTTTAAATTCTTTATTAATTTGAATTGTTTTACAAAGTTAAGGCTAAATTTCTGGAACAGTTTTTGAGTTTTAACAAGCAAATTAACCCGCGCGTTGTGGCGGGGCTAATTTTTTCCTGAATAATTTTTTTTTACGTTTAGGGGTTTTTTTTTGGCGATGCGTTATGCGGGGCTAATTTTTAATATTTTCTTTTTTTGTATGATTCGGGGAAAAAAAATTGCGTTGGGACGGGCTAATATTTTCCAGAATATTTTCTTTTTTTGGGACGGTTTTGTAAGTTTTTTTACGGGAATTTTTAAGAAAATCGTAAATAGTTAAAAGGTGAGGGTCCGTTTTGTATTTTTTTTTACTTTGGGCCAAATTTTAGGCTATTTTTGGGTTTTTTTTTGCTAATTTTTTCCCGGATATTTCTTTTTTTTGTATGATTCGGGATTTTTTTTTTTGCGTTGGGACGGGTTAATTTTTTCCCGAATATTTTCTTTTTTTGGGACGGTTCGATATCTTTTTATTTGGGCCGATGAATGTAAAAAAGTTGTGAACAATAAAAACTTGACGTGTTTTTTTTGTTAATTTTTTACGGGATTTTTTGTGTAAGAAAATCGTAAATAGTTAAAAGTTGATGGACCTTTTTGTATTTTTTTTTACTTTGGGCCATATTTCAGGCTAATTTTGGGCTAGTTTTTTTTTTTTACTTTGGGCCAGATTTTATGCGAATTTTAGGCTAGTTTGTCGACAAATGTGTATATTAGTAATAATTTTTTTTATATGGCTTATGTGTTGGGCCTCATGTTTAAAGTGTTTTTTTTTGCTATATGGTTTTTTTTTAATATAATGGGTTGTACGTTTGTGACCATATCGATTATTTTAAAGTTATTAGGTATCGAAAATGTTTCCGCGGGTATTTTTTTTATCTGAATAAATCGGAACTTTTGTAATATTTTTTTTCCCTCCTACTTTGTGCATAAATTAAAAAAAAAAAAACTAAAATCGGGCTGGCCCAAAATGAGAGACTTAGCATTGTTTAAATTCTTTATTAATTTGAATTGTTTTACAAAGTTAAGGCTAAATTTCTGGAACCGTTTTTGAGTTTTAATGTAGTTATGAACTATGGAGTACTATCTAAAAGTAAATATGGTACTGCTAGAAACCGGAGAAATGGGCTTCTTCCATCGACTGCCCCTTCCGGTTATGGTAGTATCTGAATGATTCTAGCTTCTGTATCCGTTCATATAATTTTTGGTTCCATAACCGTTGGTTGCTATGACGATGTGTTTTTTCTCGAATTTACTGTCGGATACGAGGTTTTGAGCAAGGTACTTGATTCTATGTTTTACAGAGAATATAATTGTTGAATATGACAACAAATTGTGGGTATCCAATAAAGCATAACAAAATTTCTTTCACGTCATTCTTTGTTGCAAAAAGCGAAAGTGAGAATCTATTAAAGGATCTTTAAGAAAGCTAAACCTTTTCTTTTTTAAAGAAACACGTGAATGGTTTCATTTTGATGTTTGAGCCCAATAATACCGATGACCTAAAAGCCCAAACTGTGAAGCTTTAGGGTAGTATAAAAAAGCAAATAAGCTGTAACCTAAGATTCATCAGCCGTCATAAAACCTTTCACAAAACCAACAAATCATATAAGCTGCTTTAAAAGCTTAACGATGATCTACAGTCTTAAGTACTCAAACCAGCCTAGTAAACAAATTCATGTTGTGGGAAATGTAATTTTGCTAGAGTTTCTGCAGATCCTGTTCTCATCGGAGAAATCTGATGAGTTTCTAGGGCAGTTATGTTTGTCCATAATGTTGTAATAGGTGTTTTCGGAAATATTATTCGAGTTTAAGTCGTCTATGTTCTTATGTTATCAACTACTTTGGTAGTCCTGGATGATGTCTGGGATGTCAAGCAATGTGGTACAGCTAGTCCTAGATGACGTCTGGGATATCATCCCATTTGTTATGTCCGGATGACATGACGTTTAAACTCAGAATCACCAGTTCATCCGTATGATTTGGGTGAGCTTCATGTTTTGTAAAGCAATATAAGTAAGTTTATGATAGTAACGCAAAACTTATTGATTGCTTTGGTATAAATCTGATGGCCGCAATGCTGTGCAAGATGATGGTTGCGACATGTGGGTGACCTTTATGTTCGATCAATCAACATAGTTATCTTGTACAATATCGTCGTTATAAGAATAATATGTTAACTTTTATCATGCGGGTGACCTTTATGTTGAATAAACCAACATAAGGTTATGTTCGTGGATAAGTAAGGTTATGATAGTAACGCAAATGTTAGTCATTGTTTTGATTTTGTAACACCATTGAAGTAAAGCTGGTTATTTACTTGTCTTGAGAAGATTGTCATTTTCTATTTCATGCATCTTTTGTTCTATCACTGATTGTTAAGGAGTTGAGTATGAATGCATAGAGTTTATAATGGTGAACAACGTGTACATAAAAGCTAACAAATGACAAATGCTTATGTTCCTTTAATAGGGGTGTATACTCACATAGTCACAAGTCACAGCTCGCTAAAAAAATGTGCATTTGGTTTCATTTAAGGTAGAAACTAGCCAATACGAGTTTAATTTGACTAAGTAGTGTAAAGTTAAGTTCGAACATGTTCTTGTGTTCGACTTAAGGGTTCAAACTAAACTCAGTTATAAGCTAAAACAACATAATTCAAGCTACACTCGGTTATAAGTTCAACTGACATAATAATGGCACTAAAACAAAGTCTTTTTTGCTTTAAAACTTAACTTTGAAAGTTGATAAATTTTGATTTAAACGACTGAATGTAAAACAAGTTGAAATTTTTGCATAAGCGAAGGACGTAAATGTTATGTCACGCGAACATACAAACGTAAACTTAGGTGTCAACATTATTTTCAAAAGGAAACTCAACAAACAGGGGCGGAGCCATGTACTAGGTAGGGGGGCCGTTGCCCTCGATAAACTGGCGATTTTTTTTAGTGTAAAAATTGTATTTTTATGGCCTTATTTTTAGCTTGCCCTCATCCTAAATCTCAAATTGCCCCCGATAAGGCTGCTTAAATATCAAAAGGCTATTGAAAAGCTATTAAAAGATGCTAAGAAATTGCTAAAAGCTGCTAAAAAACTGCTAAAAATACTAAAACGCTACTAAAAAGCTGCGGTTTTTGAAGATGTTTTCGGAGAAATTTTTTTTGCCCCCTATATGCCAAGATCCTGGCTCCGCCACTGTCAACAAATACTGGATGGAGTAGAGGCCAAAGTCATCATTCCCACACCCACTCACTATTCGTCCCTTATGCCGGTGTACCAGACTCGCGCGTGACTTAGGCTTTCAGAGGTGAACCATAATTATTTGGGCCCCACATGTTTATATCCGTTATATATTAAAAAGAAACTTTTTTAAAAAAAAATCTCATTTTTTACCTATAAATACCCACTAATTTACCCGTTTTTATACACAACTCTTCCTATTTATATGCAATCTCTCTAAAAAAGCACTCATTTTTATTTTCAAAAAACATGTCTCACAAAAACACTCTCCGACCCAACAAACGTCAACCAAGAAACCCCAATCGGAGCAATCCGCTGACACTTGATGGCATGTTTGCGCTCTGAAACCCATCACCGAACTTGTTATGGCCACAATCATACTATCATCAACCTTACCCAAACCAACCATACCGAAACCCGGCACCGGCACCAGAACAATACGGGTTTCACGCTTACGGGTCACACCCAAACGCTTTTCAGGATTACTCGTCCCAACCTTCATCGTTTCCATTTAGCCACCAAGACTACGTTTCACAAACCCAAATGGAAGACGGTGCGCCCGTCCGTGGTTCGATTTTGTGGGATTTACAATAACATCATGTGTATGGGTCCGGAGAGTGGAGCCGAAGACGCAAATTACGTTCAAAGGGCAATAATTCACTATGAAATTGATACCGGCCTTCCCTTTAAACTTCGCCATTGTTGGAAGATTTTAAAAGATCATCCAAAATGGCAAGAAATAGCAATTTCAAACTTCAACACAGGGTCTGAAGGGGGTAGCAAGAGGCACAAGTCAACTGGTTCTAGTTCGTTCAACACAGAGTCCGAGGAAGCTAGTATTAATCTGAATACTAATGTTGACGACAACGATGAAGATGAGGTGCAGGAAATTCGACGACCAGAGGGCAGGGACAAAGCGAGAGTTGCTGGGAGGAAAAATAAAGGGTCAAAATCATCGGCATCGTCAAACGTAAATGATGATGCATTGGCTAGGTTGATGGTAACCGAGATGGGTGCTCAGGAGAAAGAAGGACGCTTAGCGTTTTTAGAGATCAAAAGAAGGGGGGAGGAATGTCGTGAACGAGAAATTGAACAACAAGACACGAGGTTCTATCTCCAGCCATACGATCACTTGGCCGGGGACCAGCGAAAGGTAATGGATGAAATAAGGGCAAAGATCAAGGTGAAGTATAATTTGCAGTATTAGTTTACGTTTAATTTTTTTTATTTATCTATGTATCGTATGATTTTTATTTATTTATGTATCGTTCAAGTTTTTATGTATGAATAAAAGTTTTTAATTTAGTTGACGTTTTTATTAATTTCATACGTTTACGTTTTTAATTTATAAATGAAAGTAATTAAATAAAAAAATGATGTGTAAGGTGAGTTTGGTATGAAAGGTGGGTGTTATTACGGTTGAAATGTGAGTGGTAAAGTTTGAGAGAGAAAACTGACGTGACGCTGAGGTGTAAGGTGAGTTTGGGCATATGACATGATTCGTTATTTTTGTTTCATTCATAAGTGTTACGAAACCGTCTTGCACTAAATCGCATACTTAACATGAGATATCAGCATAATAATCGACTACAAAGCTAAGTGAGGCATGTGTTATAAGCAACTTCTTAAAACAAGACATTGAAGTCCATAACAAGTCATTCCTTAGGGCGTGTACAATGCAAGGAGGTGTCATGGTTTCATGAAGTGCAATAGATGAGCTGGAAGCGTCTTACCCCATTATAGAAACTCCGCATATTGATACGTTTTACAAGGCCGATGAATTAAGGAAACCTTAAGACCGCAGTTATCACCGCCTCCTCAGCGTTATATCAAATTTCTCTCTGTACAACTAATTTCACCACAACTTAGCAAAAGAAAAATACAAAACAAACACACTTGCGACTCAGTCTTGACCAAGACCTAGCCTTGCATTTTCTTGGTTTAAGACGTGTGTCATGAAAATGTGTAATAAGAACAAGAGTAAATTGCATAAATCGTCCCTAAAGTTTGGCCAAATTGCATGTTTCGTCCCAAACGTTACGAAAGTGCAAGGATCGTCCCTGTGGGGAAACCTTGACGAAACTTGCACCAAAGGTTTCCCCAAAAGTTTCCCCATGGGGACGATACTTGCACCAAACGTTTCCCTATAAGGACGATCCTTGCACTTTCATAACATTTAGGACGAAACATGCAATTTGGCCAAATTTTAAGGACGATTTATGCAATTTACTCTATGAACAACTTGGCCTTGTGTGCCAAATATTCGATTTTAGCACTCCAATTACACCCGGTCTAAAGTATCTCTTGTGACAGCCTTATGAAACTATATGATGGGCCCTTTTTCTTCTTTCTAAAAGAAAATCAATTAAACAATTGCACAAGCTTTAAATGAATATAAACCCATGTAAAATGTTAATACTCAATTTCAATATATATATATATATATAGTTGATGTGGTTCTTTTGTTTGTTTTCATATAAAATGGTAATGTTTTGATAAGTATTAACGAATTCTTTGAATTACAAGACAATGCTATGTTTTCTAATTATATTTAACCGGGTTATGTTGATTAACAAGATTTTGACACTCGCGCTTCGCTGCGGCGCGTTGTCACACATATTTGACTTACTGCAAGATTGTAGTTTCAAATGTAGTTTTAAACATATTTAAAGATACGCACAAAATATTTGTATGTTTTGTCTTTTCTTCAGCTTGACTAAATGATCACGTGGTGAGATCAATATTCACAGCTTGCCTTTCAAAATCTTCAAACCCACGTGCCTGCAAACATTCACATACCAATAAACATTAGTCATTCAGTCAAACTAAGACTCACAATCACCCAAGAAACTATAAGAATAATAATTGAGCATATAACCACATGCATATGACATGTATGAAGTATAGAGCAAATGAGACCTACTGTATATATGTAACATGATTTTTCATAAACGCTGCCCCTTTTAACCACATTATTAATGTGTAACCTCTCTACCTATTATCCATAAAGTTTAACATTAAAACTTAACTTTCAAAGTTTGCATATTCGACATACACCCACATATATTCATTTGTAGTAAAATAGGGTCCTGATATGCCACCTGGCTGATGAGTCAGTTTACCATACCCTGTGGAGTTAAAATACAATTCAGTGTATGTTTCTTAGAAGCTAAAATATCAGCTGTTGAGATTCAAGCGGCACATGAATTAAATCCTTAAACGCTACACTAAAAGTAAACAAAATAGTGAAACATGAGGACTTTCCAAAGCAACAACTTCCTATTTCCATTACAATAAAACACGGGATTTCTACCAAGTCGTTGGTTGATTTAAGAGGGCTAAGTAACGGGATGGATATTCTTAGCACTTATCGGGTTGGGTTGACCCGAAACATTTTTGGTCCAAAGTTCCGATGGTTTTTCATATTAATAGTTAACGTGTCAATTCATGGATAAAAAATTTGTAAAATTTGGGTAGCAATGGAGTATTAATTTTGAAACATGATCAAGGAGTTTGTATGGAATAGAAACAAACTCTGAGTGCTTATCGATGGTCCTCGCTATAAATATGTACCAAAATATCGACCACAATTTGAAGAAAAAGCCACCAGTCACAGTCACATTCATATCTGTAACTTTTTTTGCAAATATTGAAAATTTAGCTTTTTAAATAAATGCCAACTCCTACTTCCTTATACCCATAAAGGAAGCTAAAGGAGGTGTTTGGATTAACGTTCAAAACTCTTAATTTTAGTAGGAATGCCAATTCTTGATTCCTAAACACATAAGATCATCTTTTAAATCAGATCTTTATTTGATTACACATAGATAAAAGCCAATGAAATTAAAGACAAAAAATAAAATAAGAAACAATGAAAGATGGCTTTGGAGAAAGGGTATACCTAGTTTCAGAAGACCGTACACTTCAGCATGTTGGTTTTCTACTTCATCAAAGCCCCCAAAACTCAAGTTTGAACATTCAGCGTTTTGAACTTCCAGATGATTTGGAGTAACTACGGAAGGAACGTCCTCTTCAGGTTCATTGACGTGTCTCCCATCCTGGATATTAAGTTGTTGTATGTTTGCACTTGTGACTTATCTGTGCTAAAAAAGAGCGAGTGTTTCATTATTCGTGTATGATAAGTAAATGTATACGATAACGTAAGAAGATATTGATACATCACTCATATCTTACGGTGAAGCTGTCTTTGTGAGATGCCGCTAGATAAGAGGATACTGTATTCTCGAAAGCTTTTTCCCGGTGCAAAATGGAAATTTCCAGTCACTTAAGAATCCGTATATATTGCACCCTTCATAGACTCACGAAATTTCGACCTGTATTATCGAGGATTCCAGCAGCTGCTAAAAAAACCATTTGCAAAGAAGAATTAATACTCGTGGAAAATTGTAATTGCAAATTATGTGGTTCGGCTAAGCTTAAGACCATGGCAAAGACCTAATTTTAAGGAGCTTTACCATTACTCTTTTTGCTCTTCTAAAATATATTGTAACAACATCTTGTTAGAAGTTTTAGAGTAAACTTATTGCATTTTAATAATAGAATAAGCTAATAAGTACCTTACTTAAGCTTAGCCAAACACCCCCTTAAGTTACTTATACGTCACAACAATGGTGAAACAATTTAAAACCAAATAGCCTTTCATTTTTAATATGGAAATAAAAATCATCAGTAAGACACATTACATGATTCGAATGAAAACCAATTTTTTAAGACCTAATCAAAATCAATTTACTCCGTACATTCCTTTTTAGTGGCCCATTAATCAATGATCAAGTCTTAGGGAATGAGCTCATGTATGAGGCTGTCCACTATAGCAGTCGGTCTCGACTTGCACTTTCTGGTGCCACATCACATTTCTCTCTCCAGCGACCTACATGTGACATTTTGCCACTATAAGGCGACCTTCATTTTTCTTTTCATTTTTAATTTTTTTAACAATAAATTTAAATTTCATTAATAATAAAAAATATTACATAAATAATAAAAAACATTACATTATAATAAAAAAATATTACATAATAACGTTAAGGTTATCCACTGCCACTTCCAGGAACTGAATCCTTACGGAAAACCTTAACCGCATTTCTCATTGTAATGTTAAGGTAATGTTTTGATGGTTTAGGAGTAAAACCTGAGACATTAGCAAGTATCATAGCAGCTCCTACAGTAATATCATTTCCATAACCACCATCACAAATGACTTTGTAATGTATCGTTCCAGGTATTGTACCTGAGAGATCTTTCACAGTCACTGTGAGATCGTCAATTACATTCGGAGAACAAGACTTGACTATTGCAACAACTTGGTCAAGTTTTCCCTTTTTCAGAAAGTTGTTGATGTCCCCCAAACACCCAGTTACAGTGCCACCAGTAGCAGTCACATAGTTAGTGGCGCTAATCCACGCCCCACTCTTAAAATCATCATCCTCACCCACATCCTCAACAACATTCTGCATATATTCTTGTGTCGACATTAAAGCCCCATCCGAATCAAGAATATAAACCTTTTCTTTAAGCAGCTTGACTTGTTGAACAATACCCGCAGGACCGGGTATTATCCTAACTGGATTTGAGGTTAAGGGAGATGGTTCAACACGTGTGCTACTATAGAGCTGAACAATACCCGCAAAATCGAGTATTATCCTAACTGAATTTGGGGTTAAGGGAGATGGTTCAACACGCGTGCTACTGGAGGAACGCAGAACGGATGTTAAATGGAGATCGAAATCATCGATATCGTTATTATAGATCGGAATAACGAAAATTCTTCATCTAGATGCAGTTGATATAGCTCTTTCTCAGTAAGATATAAATCACATATCTCATGTGTCTGTGATGACGAACCACCTATATGGGTTTGTGAGCGGTAGTTGTATTTTTTCAGTATCCAAACTAACTTGGCATTTATTTGTTTTTATATTTTTGCCGCCTTTCTATACATAGAAAGATTCAGCTCGTAATCTTTATTAGATAATTATTTTAAGAAAGTGTCGATCAAAGCACGGCTCTCTTGTGGAATGTCATTACATTTCTCGTATGCTTTTCTAAGACCTTCTTTAGCTGTGCATGCATTATCAAATTGCATGGCTAAATCCAGAATCGCTTTCTGACGAACCATATCTTCGTCAATTTGTTTTTGAACCAAAGCTTGGATTTCATCGTCGCTAGAGATGCAAATAAATCGGTTAAAACCGGTTTTCGGTTATTAGAAAACCGGTTTTAAAAAAACCGGTTTTTCTAATAACCGGTTTCGGTTTTTTCGGTTTTTTCGAAATCGGTTTTTTTCGGTTATAAATGTTCGGAATCGGTCTTTATACCGGTTCGGTTTTTTTCGGAATTTAAAACTTCGAACATTTATTTAATAAAATTGTTAATTATCAAACATTTAATTAAACAATACACCGGAAACATACTAAACAAATACAATCATAACTTTTATTTGTCACTAGATTATTAATCTGACTCGTATTCTGAATCATATATCACCACCCCAAATTCCAAAAAGAATTCCTCATCATCAGCTTGTTTTTGCCTAATTTTTCCCTCCCGTTCTTTTTCATCCCTTGCTTCTTCTTCTAATGTTTCTCTTAAGGCTTCTTCATCTAGATGTAGTTGATGTAGCTCTTTCTCAGTAAGATATAAATCACATATCTCATGTGTCTGTGATGACGAACCACCTATATGGGTTTGTGAGCGGTAGTTGTATTTTTTCAGTATCCAAACTAACTTAGCATTTATTTGTTTTTCTATTTTTGCCGCCTTTCTATACATAGAAAGATTCAGCTCGTAATCTTTATCAGATAATTCTTTTAAGAAATTGTCGATCAAAGCACGGCTCTCTTGTGGAATGTCATTACATTTCTCGTATGCTTTTCTAAGATCTTCTTTAGCTGTGCATGCATTATCAAATTGCAAGGCTAAATCCAGAATCGCTTTCTGACGAACCATATCTTCGTCAATTTGTTTTTGAACCAAAGCTTGGATTTCATCGTCGCTATGTGAAACCGAACAAACCATTTAAAAAAGTGAATGAAAGTGTATATAATTGTGTATAAAATGATAAAATAAATGGGTATTTATAGTGTTAAATGGTTTGAATTTTAAAAGGTAAAAATATTTTTTTTAATATAAAACCAACAATTAGAATTTTTGGAGGATATATGTTGCACACGACCGTTGTCGTGACCTTGACAATATCCATTTTTTGTCTCCGGCGACTGACCAAGCGACCGAGGTGCCACGGCGGCCGACGGCGACTATCGTCGACCGAGTCGGTCGACCGAGCCATAGTGGGCAGCCTGAGTGAGCATTAGTTAGATGAATTGAGACCAAACACAAATTATCTTTTTACCGATCAACTCGATGTTTGTAACGGAAGAATTATATGACTGACAATGCCCTCGTGGTATTTTGTTCAATTGATTATGGGTTGTACTTCCATGTTATTTTTTTTTCAAAAATCGATTTAGTAATCACAAGGTTTTAAAAGGCGCGCCATGGCGTCGCAAAGGCCTTACAAAGGCGCGAGACGTGACCTCCACGCCACGCAATAGACCAAGGCTTGGGCTTAAGGCTTGACGTGAGATGAGGAGTGAAAAAAATTGATAAGACGCGATAAAACGTGATACGTGGGGGCTTTTTTGAATTCAATTTCGATAAAAATAGTATTTTTATATAGAAATAAAAAAGATTATATGCAAAGATAGTTTCTTGACTTTATTCCTTATGTATGATACTTTTTATAAACTTAATATATTTGTAATATGATATAAATATTTAAATTTATAAATATTTCCATATTTTGTGCCGCTTTAACTCACGCCTTAAAAACGTCATGACTCAAGGCGTGAGGCTTGATCATGCCGCCACGCCACGCCTTACACTATTTATAACCTTGAGTAATCATAGGATTGAAAAAAGCTCAATAGCTTGCTTATAAGTTATAACGATATGATGAGCGGTGGCTTTCTATTTAGTATTTAATGACAAGTTTTTCAAAGGTACCGGTTGATGAAGCCATTGTTGTCTCGCTAGCGCTAAAATCATGAGAAGTGAATACACAAAACACCATTTGTACGCAGGGGCGGAAGCACTTTGTAAGTAGGGGGGCGGTGCTCTCCATAATTCGCCAAAAAACATCGATTTTTAGTGTAAAATTGATTTTTTTTTAAAGTGCTCCCCACCACAAAATCAAATTGCCTCCATGTTAAAGCAAAACAGTGTAAAAACCTTATATCTCCGTTTTCATCTTTGTGTGCAAAACGACTTTTGTCAAGATTTTTTTTTTGCCCCCCGTCCTCTAACTTCCTGGTTCCGCCACTGTTTGTACGACCACTCGATGGTTAGGATCCAATGTGCCTCATCACGAAATTAAAGAATCTTCCTCATATAAGCTAACAAAAAACATTAAAAGTAAATAAGAAAACTAGCAAACAAGTATACCAAAATAAATGAGATCGAAAATGTCTAATATGCATTTTGTGAGATGATATATTTTTATTTCTACTTTTAGATATGCATTTGGATTGTTTTGTTTTTATTTTTTAATACTTACATTATTATAACATTCCGATATAACATATTATTTATTTACATATTCTCAACGATAGATGATATTTACATGTCAGGTGTCTTTACATAATACACTAGTTTTAATGCCCGTGCATGCACGGGGTTTAAACATATTGTTTTTAAAAAATATATATATAATTTTTATTTTTTCTGTTTTATAAGTTATGTATAGAGTATTATAGAAATTATATGAAGAGAATAAATTTATTAAATCTTTTATAAATTACGTAGTAAGATAATTAGTAATATATTTTTTTTTTGATTTACCTGTTTTTTGATTCGATATTGTAAGCCAACTAATCCTAGCGAAACTACCCTTTTAGGTAGCCCGGAGTCGGCTGAAGTGAACCTCCGAAGCCACAAGGGGATTAATTTTCTCCTCGTTATATTCGAACCATTGTCTTCCACTTTAGAAAATATGTCAATGAAATAAATACTTTTTCAGAAATTCAATTGTTATAATTTTAGTACGTATTAAACCAAAAGAAAAGAAAATGTAATTTCTTTCAAACCCATCAATGAATAGCTAGAAAACTCTTTTTCTTTATATACGATAATTTATGTGCTTCGACGTTTTTCTATTCGGTTGTACAACATGATTTTATACCGATAATGAAAAATTCACTAAAAAGTCTTGGGGTAGATTTGAGATGTGATTAAATAATGTTAAATCTTTGTTTGAAGTAAGAAGTATTTGCGTTTGTTGTATTTTAAAATATAAAGTCTAGCGGTATAAAGTTTAAGGGGTTATTTGTTTATTTTTTAAAGTTATAATATAATTTGTAAATTTATAAATTTACACTTAACTCCATATAATTTATTTAAAATTAAAATTAAACCACTAAAGTTTTTTTAAATACCTCCTCTTTTTTCAAGTTTTTGTTTTCATAAATTTGACACATATATTTTTATGTTTTTTTTTCTACATCAAAATTCTCCACCAAAAATTTTTAATCTTGACAAAATTAATTCAATTTTGACTTTTTATTGACCAATCAGAATCCACGATTTTGCCTACGTGACATAATCAAGCCATCTGATTGGTCCAACTTTTTAATTCATAAGATTCAATTTAATAGAAAACTTCGAAATGATGTAATTCTTTTATTATATAAAAGATTTGTTATTGGTTTCAATGTCTTCTGTTTGATCCCTGTGATGTTTACGAGTCATTAAACTGAAATTAGTCTATCCTGTTTAGGGTTAGCCCAAACAATCATGTTGCCCTAAAGCCCATTAAATTTGGTAATAAAAACCCTTCACTCAGGTCTCAACTGCCGTCACACCCTTTCTCAAATTAAAATTCCTTTCTTCAATGAGAGTCGCATAAAAATTTGCAACCATGTTCCATCACCATTGACTGGAATTGGTTGTATGATAGATATCTTGGCAGTTATCTTGCTGTAATAGGTGTTTTCGGAAGTATGATTCTTGATAAATTCGTTTAAACCTTCAAAAGTCTAATTAGATCGTTAGTCCTAGATGATGTGTGGAACGAAGATCTAGTTAGACTTTGAATACTTAACCTAGACGGGTTTAAATGAATGCGTCAAGAGTTCAAAAATATTGTAAGTGATTCGATATCGAGCCGCGGTATAAGCAAGGAGATTGGTGATTCTAAACGAGGAACAGCAATCTTTATTCCACGTTGATTTTTCCTTCGATATCGTAATTTAAAATATAAGTTAACGACGTAGTAAAGTTGTTTTTGTTAAACTAAATTTCCAAACCTCTCACTTTTGAAACTTATACAACTTGATTTTCGATCGTTTCAAGACTTGTATGACGAAATGAAAATTTTCAAATTTAAACTTATTGATTGTTTTGGTACTTCTCTATTTAGTTTTATTTAATGTTCAAGAAGTTTATTCTATATACACGATTGTTTATTGGAAGAAGAATAAAAGTTTACTATTGTATTATTTGATAATGATATGTATCATATGTTATGTTTTGTGATTCATCATGTACATTACCACCAATGGTGGTCTGCGTATAACACACTGTGTGTTGCGCGTCATTGACTGCATCTAGGTGTATACAATTTCTATCCGAGTATTTGATGGCCGTAAACTTCAAAGTTTAGGTCTTATCACACAAAAAGTTTACTATTGACTAATGTTCGGCTTATCTTTTGTGTAGATAATGGTATGCATCATTTACGGTTCATGTAAATCATTGTTTATGTATGTTTTAAAATATCACAGCATAGATTCAGTTATAATGATCAAGATCTGTAAACTTTTAAATGTGTTATGTAATAGGTTTTGATTCGCCAAGAGTCTTGATTATTATGTACCGTTAGAGGTATTGATTGTTTTTAGCTTCGGTTTTTAGTTTCGTGCGAGGTGCAGCGACTGATACGTCATTTCGTATTTGTTATTGATTGAAAACAGTGTGTTTTATCATGTTTGAGGAGCCCTATTTGCGTTTCACAGATTATTTTTGCAAGGTATTAAGTTACACAAGTCAGTAGCCGAGCACAAAAAGTATGAAACAAGTACACAACGAAACACTTGTTTTAAACAAAAAAAACTCAATAGCGTCATATACTATTTTCAAGTTAGTATGCAGTTTTCGTCTCTTGATCAGAAAGTGCACCGCGTTTCTGAACCCATTGGCACCTATATGTAAAGTCTATCTACCATTTCGTTCATCGCAAAGACCCTCTACCTTATGAGTCTCAAATAGACAATGGACATGTCGTTATAGTGAATAGACGGATTCACTATAATGACATGTCCATCGTCTACCTTATGACCCTCTCCTGACCAGTAAAACTTCTTTGTTAACATCTTGCTGATTCAGCGAAGGTGTCGTGATATTGTATAACACAACAGTAATTTCTTGATAGTATTTTTTTTGAAGTAGACACGTAGTTATAGTGAATAGACGGATTAGACATAACGAGCTACACGTTAGAAAATTGATGTCGTTACGAGGTAGATTTGACAAAATTCATCCAAATATGTAAAAATGGGTTGAATTGGATAGCTATTTAAAATTTTTACTTGGAGCTAAATGTAGTTACATTTTCACTTTATAATGTTTTAATAATGTGTGTTTTACATTGGCGCAAAATAAACATTAGCAGCACGATTACGGGGTGTCACAAAAGGAAATGTAACGGGTTGACCCGACCCGACCAACTTATTTGACACATACTCATGACCCGTTTGACTCATGACACAATCCAACCCGACCCGTTTGCCACTACTACTACAAGTCTACAAGGTGTCGGCGATAAAAATAGAAAGCACAGGTTTTATTCCTGATTTTCGTTTTTATACTTGCAGAAGTTTGGGCTTAAGGATAAAAGGATATCATTGGGCTCATGTTAACATTCGGACATGTATATTTTACAAAACTATGACTTGATTAACAGGTCACCTGGTAAATTATACAGTAGTAATTTATGTTTTAAATGAGGAAATTACGGCTAGAGATCAAAACCGAGAGACTTTGCACGTTTTATACCAATCTTTTAAGGTGTTCGAATTTGAACTTTTAGTCCCGGGAAAACTTGGACGGGTATTTTCGAGTAGAGCTGAGCAAAACCAATCGAAAACTGAACTGAACCGACTAACCGAGCCGAGCCGAACCGACCATTTTTTGTTCGGTTTTCGATTTTGTATATTTACTCGGTTCGGTTTGGGTTAAAACCAAGAAAAATACACCTAAACTATATGTTCAGTTCGGTTTTGCTCGGTTTGATTTTATCGGTTCGGTTCGATTTTGACATGATGCTCGGCCCTAAATTTCGAGGACAAAAAATATAATGCATACTATTGTGTGACTAGAGGATGGGAAGTAAGATTTTTTTTAGAAAGGCTGGATGGGAAGTATGATTAAGTAACTAGTCTCATTTAGATACAACAACTTTGATTTGAAACCCTATAAGTTTAATAGGTTTAAGGTGGAACATCGAAATTCATAATATTAATGTATATGTGTGTTACAACTACTCTATTTGATGGTATGCTAATGCATTTCATAAGATATAATTATTGGTTGCATGTATTGCAAGAGTTGGTAGCTAGAAATGTCATCATCAACCAAAACCTCTACCAAATTGACGATTGAGTTGCTGGCCGAATCATACAAATTTATAACTAATTTGTGCGGACAACTTATAATATAGTCACAAAATCAAAATAATGTAAAACAGACTTGCTCCATTCGTAAATTTCATTCACTGTATACATAGAGAAGACATCTCCATTCGTTTTGTACACTCGTTGATACATAACATGGTTCGATTCGACATAAAAGACGTGCTTGAACTGATGAAATTCGTCTGATGATACATACTTAAACTGCACATTGTAACCTAGAAAACATACGACGATGAACCATGTTAAGCCTAAGGCTCGGTCTCGTTTACATTTTCTATGTCACAGTTTACTTGTGTTTTTACAATTTGATCCTGTTTTCGTCTTATGATGTTTTTGTAAAGGTTGCGATGAGTTACGAAAATTTACTAGATTGATTTATCAAATGTAATTAACTTGGTATATCCTACATAGGCATTGACTTGAGACTTGGATACCGGATGTCATTATCTTTCTTGTCAAAAAGACAATAATAAGAAAACAAATAGAATACACGGACTAGCTTTTTGGCAAAGAAAGAAGATCAGTATTACTACAAATATCAACTATTTAATTTGCAAGTATCCTTAATATATTATCTTGTATCAACTAATTTATTACTACTTGACTGTCAAAATCCGATAATTTCATCGTAGATTATATGGCACGATCGAGGCCTTATTCATGTTCGTTCATTTAATTTTAACCGGACAAATAAACGAACACGAACGTTTAAACGGACGAATTTTCTTGTTCATGTTCGTTTATTAAAAGAATGAGTTGTTCATGTTCGTTTATGTTCGTTCATTAAGAAACTAAACGAACCTTAAACGAACATAAACGATTAAACATAAATGAACGTAGAAATAAACATAAAATTTATCAAATTATGCATAATATTTTGTTTTATAAGTGTTGTTTTGTTTAAAAATATCAGTTATAAAAGTATACGATTAAAAGATATGATATACGTATATAAACAAATAAATGAACATAAACGAACGTTAATGAACGCATAATCGGACATTCACGAACACAAACGAACGGACGTGACTTTTGTTCATGTTCGTTCATTTAACTATACGAACATCAAATAATGTTCATGTTCCTTCATTAAATAAATAAACGAACATAAACGAACTTTTTACCAAATGGTTTATGAAATGTTTACTGAACGTTCATTTCGTTTACAACCCTAGTAGATTATCAATAGAACATACGAGTAATATTATTCATTTTGTGCAAACAATTTTTTTTATTTTATTAATCTAAAGAATTTAACACTTGTGGGTGGAAACGAGCCAAGCCGAGCCCAATCCTGTCAAAGTTCGAGCTCGGCTCGTTTATATATATAAAGCTCCCTCGTATTTTGAGTTCAAGCTCGGCTCATGAAAATTTTCACAAGCTTGAGTTTGACTCGCGCTCGACGAACTTATATAGTGTTGAAGGAATTAAAGATGTACTCGTTAATCACACTATGCTCGAACTCATTTATTTTTTAAGTTCGTTTATACATGGTTATACGTACAGACAAGATATATACATATATATTTTTAGGGCTTGTTTAGGCTCTCGAGCTTAATCGATCTTTATATATAAATCTCGGGTTCGAGCTCGATTATTAAATGATCCGAAACTTAGGCTCAGACTCGGGCTCGAGCTTGTTTAGGTTCGTGTCGTTTGAGCTTTTTACCGATCTGGTCCCGATCTTTTTACGAGCAGCTCGGCTAATCTTTTTAATTTATTAGAACATGATTAGATACGATTGAATCAAAGTAGACTACATGAGGATGACTTGGTATCATGCATGCACCAACTATAGCACTAAGACTAGGGAAAATGAAAGGTGCGATAACAAGAGAGTAGTTCCAAGCGATGGCATGTTACCATGATTAAAACCAAACCAATTAGTCCAAACGCCACGCATCGATCACACATGCCATTAGGCCCCAGCCCACCGTTTTTCCACTAAACTCGTACTTGTTCAAGTGGCTTCATATCAATGCTTATAGTTTGGAGTCATATAATATTTCATTTTTATCATGAGAAACCTAGATATTGAGAGCTATAATATTTGTTTTAAAAAGGTGAACCTACATTTCCATTTAACATGCGTAGTAATAATGCTTACCCCTACAAATTATAAGAGTTCAAAATATACGTATTGCTAAATTTTTGAAGGGGCACAACCTATCCTGATCCCCACTAAGTTCCGCCCCTGATACAACCCTGTTTTTTTTTAACGACGACTTTATTAGAACCACTAGCAAGGAGCTAGTAAATTACAAAGGAATCAAAAAAGGGTGTTGAAGCCAACTAACCCAATTCAAAGTTCTATTACATCTAGCAACACACAAAAAAAGAGAGCGTAAAACAATATTGTCGAAAATTGTATTGGGCTCAAGTCCGTGTTCTAGATTATTCTTTATATCTCAATTTATGTACCGAACCTTTTTGATGAATGACATACGCATTATTCACACTTACGTAGTATCAACCTAAGTATACCGATCCTAAACCCGAACTATTTTTCCCGTTTAAAAACCATTTACACAAAACCCTATTGTTTATCGTGGATCATTGGTAGAAGTATTACCAGTCGATCAAAAGTTACGTTGTTTGATAACCAATCGACTTTCATTTGTCGATCGTTGGTTTAAATTTGTTATTTACGCGGTTCTGTCGATCGTTAGTACCTTGTTGATTACCAGTCGATGTCTATTATATAGTTTATTCTTGTTGTTCTTTGATTATCATTGGTTAAAGCTGTTTGGTCGTTGCTTATTGTTGGTGTTCTTTGGTCGTTGTTGTACTTGATCGTTCCGGTTTCAGGGGTATTTGCTTGTTATTTTGGTAGCTGATGTTTCGTGTACACATAAAAACCCTAAGCTAAACCTTCATCATGACAGAAAGTGACTTGATGGTTTTGATACAAATACAACATGATTTGCTGATTTTAATACAAACTCACCAAGCCCTTTTTGCTAAACTTGGTATGGGATAGTCGAATCTAACGAGTAGGATTACAACTTCTATGCCAAATGTGAATTTGCCTATGGTGTCGCATACTGGGTTCATTGGTTCTCCTTATCCCGTTTCGCAATACATCAGCACACCCAGATTTCCACAGCCACTCTTTGGCCCACATCAGTTTGGTACTCAACCAGGTCCAATTAAGCATGTTGGTCCAAATGCGTTTAATAGTCAGCTGGCCCAACACTTAAATCCGGTTCAGACTAGTAGCTCATTGGGACAATAGGGTTCAAATCCCGTGAGACACGAAACTTTATTGACGAATGCATTTAATGCGATGACACTTCAGGATCCTATTACGGGTAATTAGAATATGGACACATGTGCAAGCTCTCACCTTAATGATTCTGTTTATAGTCTTAGTGATATTTTTAATATGTGCATTTATCCGTCTGTCTTAGCTGGTGACAATCATTTCATACCCGTTACCAACTCGGGCCATAGCATTTTACCTATACCTCATAGACCCCTTTATCTAAATAACGTTCTTATTACTCATAATATTGTCAAGAATTTAATTTTTGTCGATGATAATCATTGTACTGTTAAATTTAAAGCTTTTGGTTTTTTTGTTAAGGATTTCATGACCCGCCGGGTGCTTCTCCGTTGTGATAGCATCGGGGATCTTTACCCGGTCACGAAGCCTTCCCTTATTCCTCATGCTTTTCTCACCTGACAGTATACATGGAACCAACGCCTTGGACATCCAGGAAGTAAAGTGTTACATCGTCTTCTTTTCAGTAATTCAATTTCATGTAATAAAGAGAAACTACTCGTTCTTTGTTATGCTTGTCAGCTTGGCAAACACGTGAGGCTTCCATTTGTTAGCTCTAGTACTTTGGTTAAGTCTTGTTTTTACATTGTTCACTCAGATTAGTGGACTTCCCCAATTATGAGTCTTTATAGTTTTAATATTGTGTTTTATTCTTGGATCATTATTCGTAATATATTTGGGTTTATCCGCTAGTTAATAAATCAGAAGTCTTGTCTAAATTTGTGTTGTTTCGTAACTTTGTTCACATTCAGTTTAAGTGTGAAATAAAGTCATTTCAGTGTGATCATGGAGGTAAATTTAACAACCATGATTTTCATAAGTTATTTGCATCAAATGGTATTCAATTTTGTTTTTCATGTCCAAAAACCTCCAAACAAAACGATAAGTTGGAATGGATGATCCAAACCATAAACAATCTCATTCGCACCTTACTTTTTCAAGCTCACCTTCCTCCTTTTTGGGTCGAAGTACTAAATATGGCCATTCACTTATTAAATATTTTACCCTCAAGTGTTAGCACATTATGAAATCCCTCATACCTCGTTTCTTTGGAACCAACCCGAATTATAGCCTTTTGTGTACTTTGGGTGTTTATGTCACCCATATCTTGATACCACTCATAAACTTCAACCACTTGCTACACCATCCATTATTTTGGGACATGCCTTTAACCATCATGAGTATCGTTGTCTAGACTTGAATACAAGTAAAATTATCATTTCTCGTCATGTTACCTTTGACGAGACGGTAATTTCATTTGGTTCTAAGTAACCCACTTCGCCCCCCTCCTATACATTTTTGGAAGAGCCAACCAATATCATATCCCACATCATTTGTTCTTCTCCTATCATAAATAACCACATATCACAACAAGCGCCGCTAGATAACACTCCGTCTATAGTCCAGCCGACCCACCAACCACCAAATCCACCGGCCTCACAAACACAAACCCAACCAGTCCAACAGTCCCCACATTAGCCAGCCCAACAAGGGACTTCACCGACCCAACAGTCCCTAAACCAGCCCGTTTCCCGACCCCTTGTTAACCCGAACCCAGTTTTAGTTCATCCCACGGTCACACGCTTTCGTGTCGGGTCCAATCGTCTAACTAAGCATCTAAATCTTTATGTCTCCACTATTTATCCTTTACCAAAATCGTATAATGATGCGTTTAATGATCCAAATTGGCAAAATACTATGTGTGATGAATATAATGCACTTATTAAAAATAAAACTTGGACTCTTGTGCCCAGACCCACGGACACCGATATTGTTTGTTGTATGCGGTTGTTTCATCATAAGTATTTAGCAGATGGCACTCTTAGTTGCTACAAGGACCGTCTTGTAGTAAATGGTAGTCCAATTGTCAAACCGAGCACTATTTGAACTATACTTAGTTTGGCTACTTCTCGGCATTGGCTAGTTCATCAGGTTGATGTCAAGAATGCCTTCTTACATGGTGATTTATCTGAGATTGCGTATACGCATCAGCCTCCAGGGTTTCAGAATTCTACACATCCTGACTATGTTTGTTTATTACAAATGTCTCTTTAAGGGCTCAAGCAGGCCCATCGGGCTTGGTTTTAGCGAATTACGGCTTATACTACTCCTGTTGGGTTTACTTATAGTCGTTGTGACTCATCATTGTTTATTTACAGACAGGAGGTTGACATTGCTTATTTATTAGATGTTGATAATATTGTTCTCAATGCTTCTTCTGAGGTTTTGTTACAACAGATTATTGCTTCATTGCATCATGAGTTTTTGTTAGGTCGTTTGAATCACACGTTAGAAAGGTTAAGTATATAAAGATAGTTAATAAAGGAAGGTAAGACTTTCACTAATTTTCAATTTTATAAAAAAGAAGAAGAAAAGAGGGAGAAGAGATTACAAATGTGTCAAGCCTAAACCCCTTCATCTAATGAAGGGGTATTTATAATATGTTAATCACACTTTTCCTTATTTGCTAATCTATCCTTCTATTTTGGTTAAGTAAGCTATTTTGACTAAACATACTTATCCTTATTACATTTACTACTTCTAAGCATAAAATAAAGTCTAACTGTTATATAAAATAAATAAGCCACTAAAGAATCAATAATTGACACTTTTAAACCTAACAATCTCCCCCTAAGGGTCGATTATTCTGGGCGACACCCTCTTGTTCCTAGTGGCTTTCCATTCACGTACGATTCCTAACGTCTCATCTGATCCTGATGCATTAACCGATCTTTGATGTATTCTTCATAAAACCTTAAGTATTCTACATCGTTATCACTAAGCTTCGAATCTTCATACCCGTGCTTTACATCTTTGTTCTTCTTTTCTACTAGCTTCAAAACCCTTCTTAATGTAGCATCACAAAACTTAGGAATTTCCTTGATCTCCATCACCCTCTTCTCCTTCTTGTTATTTTCATAGATCAAACCAACTACCGGTTTAAAAGTAATGGTTAGCAGTTTTTTCCTTTCAATTCCAGGGAATGTGATTGTTGGAGCAGTAAGATTGACTTTCTATTGATAGCTTTCCATGCCCAGCTGGTAATCATGAACTCTTTCCCATATGACACAAATTTTGATAAAGACGATCAATGATCCCAATAATTTAGTTTCTCGAAAACCTTTTACTTTACCGTTTATGCACATTAGATACAAGTCTTCAATGTCGTTCTTATGAAGATACTTGTAGTCTGATTCTGTGATTGCACCTAACTTTCCATCTGCTTTGCTCACCATAATCTCTGTTATATACTTACGCTCATGACCCAGATTATACAAAGTTCTGACTACTTTAATAATCTTTGATTATGAGTAAACTTCATCAGGATTGTCTCGTTTCTATTCCTGTCTTTTGATGTGGTATTGATTTGCTTATAGATTCTTCCAATGTTCAACACTATACCTTTTGACACGTTTACTCACCTATCTTGAAGTCAGTTCTTCGAGATCATTTTCTGGGAACGGTACTGCAGGATGCTTGTGCAACGATGGAACATACTTCTTAGGTCATGAGCTACCGTACTTTAGATAGAATAAGGCTTGATTTAGCAGAGTCATTGGTGGAGCTTTTGGATCTCTTTCACAACTTAGGTACACTAGAGCTGGCTTTTATGGAATCTGCAATGACAAGTCTTCCTTTTTGCTTTCTCACACAATATCACTTTTTAGATAATTCTGCATTTGATTCAAATGATATTAATGCTCTTCTCCTGAATTACATCGTGCTCTCAACATCTCATCCATAGCTTGTTGTAATTGAGCTTCATCAACTTCTCCTAATATTTCTTTTAAGAGTTCTGGTGATACTTCTTCAGAAGGAACTTCATTATCGTTTGCTCCAAAATCATCCATCCAGACATCAAATTCATCCAACTGTTCGTGTGTTCCTCATCCTGAAGGATTTGGTTCATCCATAACCTTTTCAGATGACGATTCCTCCACTATATATGTTCCATGATCAGACGTATTATGTCTCTTTCATTGTTCTCCCCCTCAGGACAAGCATCATCATCATGATGGTCTTCATGATATCTAGTGCGAACAACAGTTAATCGGCAGGGTGCAACAGGAGGTGCTGGTTTCTCAAACTTTATCTTCAGTGACCACCATATGGATAAATCAGTGTCGCGTACTTGTTCATCATCCTTAATCTTTAAATACAACTGATATTGTAGATCTTGGGCAGAAGAACTAGCAGCTTGAGTAGGATGGACATGAAGAATATTGTTTGACATGTAGTTTTGTAAGAATGAGTCAACATGCGGAGGAACAACGTCACTTACAACATTAGCAACCTGCATAAATAGTTCAGCTCGAAGAGTCTCTTGTTCCTTCTGCACAGCCTCAGCAATCATCTTATCCATATCAGTCTGAGTCTGTTTTTTGTCCAATAATAACCCTTCAGGTACATATAAAGGAACAAGCTTCTTTGCCATCGTCTTGACTCACTTGTCAACCATATTTAGAATGACTTTCTTCAATGTTGATTTGAATGCCTTTTGCCATTTCTCTAAAGTCTCTCCTTGGCATGAATGACTTATGTAGATGTCTGAACATGTAACTATATCTTCTATTCATCATGTAGAAAACATGTAACTATATCTTCTATTGGATTTGTTGCCAACTTTTCCACTTTTGCAATCCTTTTTCAAGTGTTCAGGTTTCCCACACTTCCAACAAGTCACTTTAGACTTTTTGTTAGGATCAGCTTTGATGTTATCATGATGCTTACGTTTACCCTTGTTGTCATTGTACCTGGAGGAGTTGTTATGCTCCACCATATTGACAACTGAAAGACCAGCAACATTGTTGCCTTTTGGCTTGTCACTATCCTGCATCCTGAGGGACTCCTCAATACGCAGATGACTGCCTAACTCAACAAGAGTTAACTCCTATTTCTTATGTTTTAAGGTGTGCTTGAAATCTTTCCAAGAAGGAGAGAGTTTATCAATGATACAAGAGACTTGAATAGCCTCATCCATGTTCATTTTATGTTGTGTAATTCTTCCAAGTATACCAAGATCATTGTATTGTTCCAAGACTGTTTTTGAATCAGTCATTTTGTAATTTGTGATTAACAAGGAACTTCTTACTTGATGCATTCTAAGCCATATATTTGGCCTCCAAGGAATCTCATAGTTCTTTGGAAGATTTAACATCTTGGTAAATATCAAACAAGGAATCAGACATACCATTGAGGATTAAACCTCTGCAGACATAGTCATCATTGTCCCACTTGGCCTTCTTCCTGATTTGTTCCACTGTTGCATCATCACCACCATCTTCAAGCATGGGAGTAGTCAACACATACATCACACTCATGCTGGAAAGCAAGAAGTGCATCTTCTTCTGCCATCTTCGAAAGTTCACCCCTTCAAACTTGTCAAGCTTGGCAAAGTTTGAAGCCATGTGTTTCATAACAGCAACAACCATTGATTATCATAGAATAATCTTCTTTGATTGTTGGTTGTAAGAGCCCAGATCAGGGTGAAGACAATCAATAGACTAGCTAATTACCAAAGATGGTAATCGGATATCACTTGAAGTCGTGTAATCACTTTCCAAAGAAGATCATTCGACCCTATGCCTGGGTATCACGAATACCTCGGGATAAAACCAAGTGTTTGCTCTTGTTCTAGGCACAGATCAAGAACCCTGCGTTTTTATGTGTCTTTGTTTTCTGTGTATTTTTTCATGCAATTGTGATCCCTATTTATAGGGGATTTACCCAAACCTAGTCAATGGAATTAATGAGAGATTAATGACCAATTAATTTATTTCATAATTATCCTTCATAATTTAGGAATTAGTCAATGCAAATAAATATATGATCATTAATGCAAATACTTAAATAGGCAAAAGTTGTTATAAAACATTTAATGTAGTGAAACCGGCCACTTAAATGTTTGTAACCACTCATTTAATTATAACAACTAAAAGAGTCAAAAAAAGTCAATGACTTGATAGGTGTACACTCCGTACCTCCAAAACCATTTCCATGTATGATCCGATTCCCACAATTGCACTAAATTTTCAACATATAGTAGTCTGCGACACGATAGTTGACAAAAAGGTGTTACTCTTTATGAGCCTTATAACAAACTACTTAACACATCGAGTTTAAACTGATTACGTGGACATCAAGATTACATTGAGTGGGAAGGCGATTGTGTTCTAGACACCATATTCATATCATGAAGCGTAGTAGAGGCACATATAGCTAAGGCAGAGGGGATGCACGTACATACTCTTCGAAAATCATCCATAGCGTAGAAAAAACATATTTTTGTAAAATGTAGATAGTAGAATACAAAGTGCATACTTTCTTTAAACGTTGATAACTGACAAAGTTGATTAATTGCGTGTTTCATTGAGAATAATATATGAAAGTTATGGCTAGATGGAGTATATGATAGTTAATGCTAGCCGTATGTATAAAGGCTGTGGAACTTTGGACGTGTAATAACAGGTCATGTGTTTAGAAAAAGCATGACACCATGAAGGTAATTAAGTAACTATAACTATGTGCACTATACAATTTAGATATACATCTAATTTCTTTTGCAATATATCACAAAGAGTAAATTTCAAAAACGGTTTTGTAGTTTGACGAAATCACAGGTATAGTCTCGAAAGTGCAGACTTTTTCATTAGGGAATTTTGTTGTGCAATTATCATCTTTGGAATGAAATATTCGAAACTTGAAAAGTGCAACCACAGTCTTATTAGGGACGATAATTGCATACAAAAGTTTTTCACGGAGGCTACACTTGCATTTTCGAAAAGAATGAACTATATCTGCGATCTCGTGGTCACGTGAACGGTTTTTGCAATTTACTCTGTCACAAATATATTGTTATTCAACTAAAATCATATTCTTAAAAGAAAATCATATTTTTTAAAAATTAATCTAGATAATTATAATAGTGTACTTGTACGCGTAACATTATATATAAGTATTTGCATTGAAAATGGTAGTTGGTAGTTTGGTACCCCCAAGATCTACCATTAAAATGACAACCCACTCGATGTTCAGTCTCATGTTTGGCATTTATTTTTGGAATTTCAAACTTTTTTACTTTTATTGGTAGGTATATATTTAATTAGTTATTCCGTATTGTATAATTTTAGCATCATCAGTTCATTACTACTACTAGTATATGAATGCTTAAATAGTAAACTTATGAGAAAAATTCATTTACATACCCGTTTCTTCTCACATATAATTTCAACCATCTATTTGAATTTGATCTAATGATAGGGATTAATCTAAGATTTAATTTTATTTAATGGATAAGATTATACCTTAAAAAACATCCACCATTCCTTCTTACTTTTGTGTTTTTTAATTAAAACACACTTTCACTCTTATTTTTAAAAAGTACATATCGTAAAAACCGTAAAACGTTAAGATACATAAATTACACCATCATGACGAGCATTACATTATCTTTCAATAGAGGAGCACTTTCATATACTTTCGCAAATTTTTTTTGTTTTTTTTTTTTGCATTTTTTTGTTTTTTCTCGATGTAGTATTTTGTTTGATATATCACGTGTGATATTACACTAATCTGTAAGTTAGAACAATTCACATGCTTTCGTAACACATGTATAAATATTTGTGTGAAACTTCAAGTGACTCATCGTTTTTGTTATTGAAAAGTATATATCCTTGACTTTCCAACCATTTATCATACATAATTTTTTGACCTCCAAATCAAAACAGTTTATTTATAAAAGTTGGTGAATACCGAATTTTTTTATTTTTTTTATCATCAAACCTATTTGAAATATCACATGTGATATAACATATTTGTACGTTCGAACACTCAACATGATGTCATGAAATGAGCGTAGATATTAATGTAAAACATTAAATGGTTCACAATGTTTGACATTAAAAAGTAAACATCTTTATCATTTTAACCATATATTAAATATAATTTGTGAAAATTAAATTAAAACACTATTCTCTCACAAAACTATGTTTTAACCCTTTTAATCCTGCTAACAGTATAATATCACAAGTAATACATAACACTGATAACTTGTTAAGAATTTTAAAAATAATCACAGTTAGTGCCACATTATATTGTTTTATCCCATGTGATATTAATTATATGTTGAATACCATGACTAATGTCACATTATATCAATTTATCACATGAGATATTATTATTATTTATTTATCACTGGTGACACTATAATGTTAGGAGTAACAAACGTTAAGCCACGGGTGAATCTTACTTTATAAAGATATTGGTATAGGGTTTAGTGGTTAGGGGTTTAGGGGTTTTGGTATAGGGTTTAGTGGTTAGGGGTTTAAGGTTTAGGGTATAGATTTTAAAGTTTATGTATATATCACTTGTGATATTATACCTAGTGGTTAGGAGTTTAGGGTTTTTGGTATAGGGTTTAGTAGTTAGGGGTTTAGAGTTTTTGGTATAGGGATTAGTGGTTAGAGAGGGGGTTTAGGGTTATTGGCATAGGTTTAGTGGTTAGGGATTTAGGGTTTTTGTATAGGGTTTAGTGGTTAGGTGTTCAGGTTTTTTGGTATAGGGTTTAGTGGTTAAGGGTTTAGATTTTTGGTATAAGGTTTAGTATATATCACTTGTGATATTATACCTAGTGGTTAGGGGTTTAGGATTTTTGGTATAGGGTTTAGGATTTTTGGTATAGGGTTTAGGGTTTTTGTTAAAGATTTTAAAGTTTATGTATATATCACTTGTGATATTATACCTAGTGGTTAGGGGTTTAGGGTTTTTGGTATAGGGTTTAGTGGTTAGGGGTTTAGGGTTTTTGGTATAGGGTGTTTAGGATTTGTTGGTATAAAATTTAAAGTTAATGCATATAACAATTGTGTATTATAAACTAGGGGATATGGGTTTAGAGTTTAATGGTTAGGGGTTTAGAGTTTTTGGTATAGATTTTAAAGTTTTATGTATATTTCATTTGTGTATTATACCTAGTGGTTAGGAGTTGAGGGTTTGGTATATAGGTTTAGGGTTATGGGTTTAGGTTTTTGGTATAGGTTTTAATGTTTTGGAGGAGTGTTTATGGGTTTATGTATAAGGTTTAGCTGTTAGGTGTTTAGGATTTTGGTATAGGGTTAATGGTTAGGTGTTTAGGGTTTAATGACTACGGGTTGGGGTTTTTGTATAGAGTTTAGTGGTAAGAGTTTAGGGTTTTTGTACGATTTACAGTGGTTAGGGGTTTAGGGTTTTTGGTAAAGGTTTAAAATTTTATTTATACATCACTTGTGATACTATACCTAGTGGTTAGGGGTTTAGGGTTTTTGGTATAGGGTTTAGGGTTTTTGGTATAGGGTTTAGTGGTTAGGGGTTTAGGGTTTCCGGTATAGATTTTAAAATTTATGTATATATCACTTGCAGGGCCGTTCCTGAGTTTCTTGCTGCCCTGGGCGAGAACATCTAAAAATGCCCGTGTTTAAATAAACAAGACACTTGGTTCGTCTCTTAAATAAAGGCCGCGTATTAACGTAATAAATTTTGGACATTAGTTCACTTGGGATAGTGTTGGGTACGCATAATGATAACTTTACTTATCTAAAAACCAATAAAGGTTGGTCTATTGGTAAAAGGATTTGTGACTATCATTCTAAAATGTGTGAGGTCTTGAGTTCAATTCCTGCTAGGTGCAAACACTCTTGAATTGGCCACTCTGACCTTCTGAAAATAAAAGACTTTACCTGGTTTGATTATATGTGACGGTGTGATTAAACCTTTTGAATTATTCAGCCATAAGGTCGAAAACCATAGTTACAAAAATAACTTTACTTATAACAACATTCACATGTTTTTATTTTTTTACTTTATATTGATATCTTGTGTTATTGATCTGATAAGTAACACGCCCCGGATCCTTATTCCGCTGCGACCCATTTTGGGGGTGTTACAGGTTTAGGGTTTTTTGTATAAGGTTTAGTGGTTAGGGGTTTAGGGTTTTTAGTATAGGTTTAGTGGTTATGGAGGAGGTTTAGGGTTTATGGTATAAGGTTTAGCGGTTAGGTGTTTAGGATTTTGGTATAGGGTTTAGTGGTTAGGTGTTTAGGGTTTAATGGTTATGGATTTGGGGTTTTTCGTATAGAGTTTATTGGTTAGAGGTTTAGGGTTTTTGGTATAGAATTTAGTGGTTAGGGGTTTAAGGTTTTTGGTATAGGTTTTAGTGGTTATGGAGGAGGTTTAGGGTTTATGGTATAAGGTTTAGCGGTTAGGTGTTTAGGATTTTGGTATAGGGTTTAATGGTTAGGTGTTTAGGGTTTAATGGTTATGGGTTTGAGGTTTTTGGTATAGAGTTTAGTGGTTAAAGGTTTAGGGTTTTTGGTATAGAGTTTAGTGCTTAGGGTTTAGGTTTTTGGTATATGTTTTAAATTTTATTTATACATCACTTGTGATATTATACCTAGTGGTTAGGGGTTTAGGGTTTTTAGTATAGGGTTTAGTGGTTAGGGGCTTAGGGTTTCCAGTATAGATTTTAAATTTTATGTATATATAACTTGTGATATTATATCTACTGGTTAGGGGTTTAGGGTTGTTGGTATAGAGTTTAGTGGTTAAGGGTTTAGGGTTTAACGGTTAGTGGTTTAGGGTTTAGTGGTTAGGTGTTTAGAGGTTTTGGTAGGGTTTAGTGGTTTATGTATACATCATCTATGATATTATACCTAGTGGTTAGGGGTTTAAGGTTTTGGGTTTGAGCTTTAGTGGTTATGGGTTTAGGGTTTTTGGTATAGGTTTTAAATTTTATGTATACATCACTTGTGATATTATACCTAGTGGTTAGGGGTTTAAGGTTTATGGTTTTAGGTATATGGTTTAATGGTTAAAGGTTTAAAGTTTTTGGTATATATTTTAAAGTTTATGTATATATCACTTGTGATATTATACCTAGTGGTTAGGGGTTTAGGGTTTTGGTATATAGTTTAGTGGTTAGGGGGTTAGGGTTTTTGGTATAGGGTTTAGTGGTTAGGGGTTTAGGGATTTTGGTATAGGGTTTAGTGGTTTTTGGTATTGGGTTTAGCGATTAGTGGTTTAGGGTTTTGGTATAGCGTTTAGTGGTTAGTTGTTTAAGGTTTTTGTATATATATATCACTTGTGATATTATACATAATGGTTAGGGGTTTAGGGTTTTGGTATAGGGTTTAGTGGTTAGGGATTTAGGGTTTTTGGTATAGGGTTTAGTGGTTATGGGTTTAGGGTTTTTGATATAGGGTTTTGTGGTTAGGGAGGGGGTTTAGGGTTTTTGGTATCGGGTTTAGCGGTTAGTAGTTTAGGGTTTTGGTATAGCGTTTAGTGGTTAGTTGTTTATTTGATATAGGGTTTAGTGGTTAGGGGTTTAGGGATTTTGATATAGGTTTTAAAGTTTATGTACACATCACTTGTGATATTATACGTAGTGTTTAAGGGTTTAGGATTTTTTGTATAGGGTTTACTGGTTAGGGGTTTAAGGTTTTTGCTATAGATTTTAAAGTTTATGTATACATCACTTGTGATATTATATCTAGTGGTTAGTGGTTTAGAGTTTTTGGTATATGTTTTAGTGGTTAGGGGTTTAGGGTTTTTGGTATAGATTTTAAAGTTTATGTATATATCACTTATGATATTATACTTAGTGGTTAGGGGTTTAGGGTTTTTGGTATAGATCTTGAAGTTTATGTACATGTTACTTATGATATTATACCTAGTGGTTAAGGGTTTAGGGTTTAGTGGTTAGGGGTTTAGGGTTTTTGGTATAATATCATTGATAGATAACGTATGAAAACAGAAGCAACCGATTGATAACTGCCAAAAACATCTCAAAACGGCCAAATACGTTTGAACATGGACGAAAACGCGCGAAAGCTAGCAAAAAGAAAGCGGATGAAAACGCGCGAATGCGAACGAAAGCGTGCGAAAACGTAAGAAAACGTGCGAAAACGTAAGAAAATGTAAAAAAGGACGAAAACGTGTGAAAACGAAAGAAAACGTGTGAAAACGAAAAAACCGTAAGAAATCGTGCGAGAACATAAGAAAACGTGTGAGAACGTCTAAATACAGAAAAAACGCGCGAAAACGAACGAAAACGTGCGAAAACAAAGAAAACGCGCGAAAGCTGACGAAAACGCGCGAAAGCCGACGAAAACGTGCAAATGCGGATGAAAGCGTAAGAAAATGTCCAAAACGGACGAAAACGTGTAAAAACGTGTGAAAACGAAAGAAAACGTGCGAAAGCGGACGAAAACAGAAAAAATGTGTGAAAACGTATGAAAACGTGCGAAAACAGACGAAAAAACGTGCGAAAACGTAAGAAATCGTAGGAGAACATAAGAATACGTTCGAGAACGTCTAAAAAGAACGAAAACGCGCGAAAACGTGCGAAAACAGACGAAACACGCGGAAGCGTACGAAAACGTGCGAAAGCGGACGAAAACGTATGAAAAAGTACAAAAATGTAAAAAACGTACAAAAACGTAAAAAACGTAAAAGACATAAAAAAACGTAAAAAACGTAAAAACGTAAAAAAACATACAAAATGCAAAAAGGTTAATTAATTGCAATTTGGGCAAGATTTGGTAACTCTACAAATAATGAGGGAGTGATTAGTTTTAGTAAATTTACACTTTTGATCCCTCTATTTTTTTAATATTAAATCTTGTCTTTTTAATCTAATGAAATGAATGGTCTAGATTTATCTCTTGGTATGTAGGGAGAAACTAGTATGCAAAATAAATCACCTCTAAAGTGTATTTAATACACACAAACTTTTCTAATTAACCAGAAAATGCATTAAATATTCATTCAAATATAGTAATTTATAAGTTCATTTAATGTGTATTCAATGCATTTTCTTGTTAATTAGTAAAGTTTGTGTGTATTAAATATACTTTAACCTCTGACCGGTGATTAGAGTTTAGCAAAACCCAAACTTTTTTTTTACTACTCATGACCATGTTAAGATCCAATTAGATCAGTATTTAATGGTTATCTTACATCAAAACGAAACAAATTAAAAAACGAAGAAACCACACGATTTAAACAATTTTTTTAATCTTCTTTCTCAAAGAACTTTAACATAAGTGTTTTTCTAACATTTGCCCCAGGGTCACATGTTAAAGTGGGACACATGCTATGTGTTAAAGTCTGATTGGCCAGCAGTTATTGTTATTAATCATTATCAGGTCTCACAAATAACTGTTGGTCAATCAGGCTGTGACACACAGCCTAATGTCCCCACATTAACATATGCCTCTAAGGCACATGTTAAAAAAACCCTTAACATAAACAATAAGAAAGAATTATTATTGTGTCATTGTCAAATTGTAGGACTTGTGAACGTGGGAACAATTCTTCTCTACCTTACATTTTTAAAGTTGATTTGACTCTTTATCTAACCAAAATACATACTTCTTCCGTCTCTAAATAAGTGTCTGCTATTGACTTTTAGTCTTTTTTCATCAACTTTAACCTTAAATTATTTTGTTTATGTTATATAATACTTAATGAAAACTATATCAATAAAAATACATTTAAAACTCAATCAATTCATATATTTTGCATCAAGTATTATATAACACAAAAAAAAAAAAATTAAGGTCAAAGTTATGAAAGTTTAACTTCAAAAATTAATAGTGGACACTTATTTAAAAACGAGAAATTATGTCCTAATTTCAACTCCATACGTGGGGCAACCCAATCATGTATGGCCAAGATCAAGATTGGTAACTATTAAATACCTTTTACGTCTTTATACCAAAAATTGTTGGGGTGTTCGTCTATGTGCAAACTATATATTCAATCCGATTATAATAGATGGAAGCAATAAATTTTGGGCTAATTTTTAAAAGGGTCCAAAACTAAAAGTGAAATG
Source organism: Tanacetum coccineum (assembly GCA_026074375.1). Lineage (NCBI taxonomy): Eukaryota > Viridiplantae > Streptophyta > Magnoliopsida > Asterales > Asteraceae > Tanacetum > Tanacetum coccineum. The sequence continues at coordinate 44,222 of BQNB010001082.1, forward strand.
TTATTCTCCATCCAAATGACTTTTTATTCCAAATATAACCCGTGTAACCAGGGCGACGGTGCAACTTATGTAAAAATTGCCAAGTGTCCCTAAAGGTACAAAAGTATATAGTCTATGTGTAAGGTATATGTATTCTTATGTCTGTAGGGCAACTAGTAGTATTAAGCCAATTATGTATTGGGCAATTGGACATTTTTGTCTTTTTAACAAATTACTCCCTTCGTCTCATTTTTATTGTTCATGTTTTCTTTTTGGGATGTCCCAATTTAATTGTTCACTACTAAAAATAGATAGGGAAGTTTGATCAAGTTTACTATATTACCCTTGTTTAAAATTATTATTACAAACTTTAAAGAAGACTTTAATTAATTAGATACGGGTAAAACTGTCATTCTTCAAAAAGTAAGAAAAAAAAACAGTAATAAATGCACTTTTCTTAAAGTGTGTTTTTTGTCGAAGGACAATAATTTTAGGACGGATGGAGTAGTTTATTTTAGGTACTAGTACTTTGCACCTTTACCAAAACGATTCTTATTTCCTAACTTTTATTTATTTCTTCTCCAACCAATACAAATCTTTATAATACCAATATTACGGATTTAAAAATTATTTGTCATTTCTTGCATGGTAAAAATGCAATTTCATGACATCCCTCATCCTTGTAGAGCCTTAACATCTTAACCATGGTATTAACATAACATCATATCTATGAAGCAATGGTTTATCTCTTGGTTTTCTAATTAAATAGTTACTCATAATCTATATAGTCATGTGATGCATCAATGTTATGGTTGGATAGCATAAACGGGATACAATCCGAAAAGACCTCAAAAAAGAATATGGGAATGAGAAATTTCAAGTACATCAACACAATCAAAGATGTTGTGGAAGAGGCATGCCCCATGACTGTTTCTTGTGCCGATATTGTTGCTCTTTCTGCTAGAGATGGTGCCGTACACACAAAAATATACAAATAAATCTAAAAAATAAATAAACTATATAGCGAAATTTACATAAATTTAATATCAAAAATCTACAAAAATTTTATTACAAACCTTAAATAAACTTATAAGAACATTTACCAACAAATATTAAGAAGTAAGCAAACAATTTCTGGCCACTTAGAGGCGTCAGTGTTGACAACAGCAGATTCCGCCGGTGGCTAAGCAGATTCCGGTGGTGGCAACACAGGTCCCGGCGAAGCAAACAAATATTCTATCCATGGCAGCGGCTGAAACAACTTGCAAAGTCATGAGAGTGTTTTAGTGTAGATCTATAAAAACAACATGAGATCTACAAAATAAATACATAGATCTATAAAAAAACATTTAAAAGTTATAAAAACAAATAAAGTCCAAAGAGAAATAATTATTATAAATAAAACAGATTTATAAAATCACTCAATATCAAATTCGTAAAAAACACATATGTAGTGAAATAAGAAAACTATAAGATATGGGATCTAAAAAAACATAACAAAAAAAAAAGCAAATAAGTAAAAACTCATATATTACCTCAAAATGTGGGTTTCGCTGGTCGTGTTCTTGAACGTGTTCTGGCGGCAGCAGCAGTGCAGATTCCGGCGGCGGCAAGGGATTCGGGCGACAACACAGCAACATCAAAAGTAAAAAAAAATTGTCAACAAATGTTATAAAACCTTATATAAGTAAAGATAATGTACATATCTACATATAAAATACCTTCAATTCCCCATGGTTCAGTTAAGTGTGTATTATACACACTACCCGTTTGGTTTGTGGATGGGTTTAGAATTAGGATTTGGATTTGAATTTAAATTTGGTTTAAAATTTATATTTGGATTTGAGGTGAGAGAGAGAAAATAATATTTAAAAGTATTTTATAAATTAAAATTAAAACTAATAATATTAAAAGTAATAAAACAAAAAATGAATGGATAAGGTTTATACGGGCCCACAAAAGTGGGATAAAATCAGAAAAGAAAGCTAAATGGTATAGAATTGTAGATGGTGAAATATTTAGAGTTAAGCCTAAAGCAAACAGTCGTACCAAACAAATTTATTATAGCCAAATCTGAATCCCCTTTTAAATCTGTCAAACCAAACGGGCCCTGAAATATTGAGTAATGAAATACAATAAAATTGAAAAACATAAATATTATTAAAAACTACACTCATTAAGTAGTTGTCAAAAAAATATTAATTGGTTGCTATAATGTACAAGTTGCTCACAATACTATTTTAACATAAAATAATGAGGTAAAATTATTAAAAATTCAATTGCCCAAAGTACAATTGTTCAAAAATATAAAAGTTGTCATATTCAAAAGATGTATAAATACCTTACATATACCTTACACATCTCTTATATACCTTGACACATATAAATTTCTTATAAAGTTGCTCTGTTGACAAGTTTTGCTAGGTTAATTTAAAAAAGTACATTGAAAAAATGAAAAAGGTATTTTCAATATGTTTTTGGACTCTTTTAAGAATTGCCCCATAAATTTTTTGGTTCTGAAAAATGTAGAAGATTTGCATGTTTATAATACTATAAACCTAAGACATATGTCGTAGAATTGTCAAAGTGAATTTTTATCTACCTTCATTCAAGAACTGTTATTAACAAAACTTTAAAAAATCGTTATTTACAAAATACCATTTTATTTTTTAAAACGGCAATTTTTCAAACCCTATACCACCTATCTCACAATAAATCTCATAAATGCCACCGACGAAGCTTTGAACCCACAACCTCTAGGTTGGCGGCAACACACATACAAACTTAACCTCTAATGGTCAGAACCGGTATGATTTGAAGGCCTCTCTAGTTGGTTTGTACATTGAATTTTAGTAGTTGTAATGCTTAATTTTAAGTATTAGCGCATCAAATATCGAATGTATAGATAACGTAAAATAAAATTTTATATTTTCAACTTTTTTCCCGTGAATCCCGTTGAAATATTACGGGTCTTCAATTTCGCTATGGTAAAATTATAGTAAGTAATAACTATGATTTGTATTTCTTAAATATTTATTTACCCATCTTAAACATACTTACTATGTTTAACTAAAAAAGAACCACACCACAAACTGTTTTTCAATGATCTCACCATCCCTCACGACCATCACATCTGCAGCCTTCATCTACCTTCAACCACCATGGATCCGCCACCTCTACACCATATCACTTCCCACCGTCACGGATAAGTGACTACTACCAAAAACGCATCACAAAATCGCTCATCGCATGTTTACGTTTTTCAACCAATAACCACCAAAGATTTGTGTGCAAGATTACCTTGTCTTGTCTCCCTCATGACGAAGATTCCAGAAGCAGTTTTATAATCACCAAATGTTCAATCACATATCTCTTATTTAATGTAGGTCACAAGCGCGCGATTCACAAAATTATGTTACTTTCATATTTTGAGTTTTCATATGTTGAGTTGAACCAGTTTCTACATCATCGTCTACAGGTTTTGTATTATCGTATGACGTTTTTTCGTTTTTTTTTAAGTTTTACAATATTTGATTTGTATCAATTTATTAGTCATTTAAATGCTCAGTTTGTACAATGTGTCAGTTGCATTTTTTATATATAATTGGTGTTTTGAGAATAACATTAAATATGTTTATGTATGTGTTTATTTGTGTATTGAAAGTATTGCATAATATGCTTCATAATTTGGATTACTTAAAAAAAAAAATTAAGTATCAAATGAAGAAAGAGAGTCAAAAATATTTTATATGTAATATACATAGGTTATAAATAACACTCCCCTCCCCCAACCCAACACCATTTTTACCTCCTCTAGTTTTTTGTGATTTTTAATTTTTTTAATTCTTATAGTTTTGTTTATATTATAAAACTGTGAAACGAAAAGTATGAAACAAAAAATATGAATGTTACATCCACACCAATTTTACAAAACAAAATCGACACCATGATGTGTATGTAAGTTTGTGGATGCAAATAAAAAAGAAAAAGTTCAAAAGTAAAAGAGAGAAAAATATCATATATTATTATGACACATTACAGCGTGAATTTTGTTTTGTAAAATTGGTATGGATATAACATTCCTCTAATTATAATCACACAGAAACCATTTATTGGAGCACGTGAAGTGTTATGATAAAAAATTTATGATCGTAGATTATTTGTCATTATTCTTTTGTCAATACACACAAAACCCCACTTTAGTGCCCTATTTTTTTAGGGCATATTTGATATGGGGTATGGTATGGGTTTTAGTTTGATGTGACACTAAAAACTTTTTAGTTGTATGGATTTTAGAATGGGTGCTACTATTGGTACTCTCTCTGGCCCACTAAATAGTGCTAAAAAGTACGAAAGATTTTTTTGTACCTCTTTTTTTACAGTTCAACGCAGTTTTTTATCAGTTTATGTTTCGTAAATTTTGACAGTTTCATACTTTTGACCTGTTAAACTTTATATTTTTCGTTCCGTTTTTTCCGTGTCACAGTTTTATAACATATACAAAATTATAAAAATACAAAAAAAATAAAATACAAAAAAAAAACGCAAAAAAACCGGGAGAGGTACAAATGTTGTTTCAGGGGGTACATATAACATAAGCCTTTTAGAATAATGATAGGCATAGATGTAGGATTTGATGAAAGCAAAATAAAAGTCAGGTTTCACGTATAATCGAAAATAATTGTGAGGCCAAGTTTTATGAAAGCCACTAACTCATTAATATATAGTAATAAATTATATAGTTATAACAGATAAGGTATATAAATCAACATCATTATATTTTAATAACATTAAAATTGAAATCCATTTCAAACTATATTTTATAAAACAAACAATATTTTACACTATCATTTATTTTCGCTCTCATGTATTTCTTTCAAACCAATACCAAATGCAAATCCGATTCTAACCCTTTTACAAATCAAACGCACCCTTATTCTACATAAGCAACAATACCAAAGAACACTAGCGGATCTAAGATTTTGAAGTAGGGTATGCACAAATTTTTTTTGAGAGTTCTTCAAAAAAATTACGGGTAACGTTTTCTTGGGTCGTTTTTTTGAGAAATTAGTTTAGGCGTTGTTGTTTTGTTTTTTTAATCGTATATATTATAGTTGATATGCTTTGTCAAAAGTCTGCGTTATTCGATATGAAATTGGTTAACTGGAATAGAGTATTTTAATTAAACTTTGTTCGGTATTGGTGCTATTAAGATAAGATTATAATGAAAACACAAATTTTCAACTTATAACACTAATATCATATATGGTTAAACACTAAAATTAAATATCATATATAATAACACGAATATCATATTTACATAACACAATCATATATGATTTAACACTAAAATCATATATGAAATTAACAGAAATCTAAATCTCATATATATTCACATCAAGTTTCAATAAAAAGGTCAAAAACAAATATAAAAAAAAACTTATTTTTTTTTGTCGAAAGCATATCAAAGTGAAAAAACGTGAAAAAAAGTGAAAAAACCGTGAAAAATATGAAAAAAGGTGAAAAAAATATGAAAAAACGTGAAAAAAAGTGAAAAAAGTGAAAAAAACTTGATTTTTTTTGTCGAAAGTAGATAAAAGTGGTTATCTATAAAAGATAAATAAATGCTCATCGTGAATGGTATGTTTTTTGCGCGTGACGATTAACGGTTTGAGAGATATTAAGTATTTGAAAAAAAAGTTGAAAATAATTTTTGGTTTAATCTTATCCATTAGATTAAGATGAAGATGAAGGGTGGAGATTGGTCCCCTGGTATCCACAAAAAACTTTGTATCCAAATAAACCTAAATCATTGAGATCCATTCTAAACTATATTTTATAAAACAAACAATATTTTACACTATCATTTATTTTCTCTTTCATACATTTCTTTCAAACCAATACCAAATGCAAATCCGATTCTAACCCTTTTACAAACCAAACGCACCCTGATTCTACATAAGCAACAATACCAAAGAACGCTAGCGGATCTAAGATTTTGAAGTAGGGTATGCACAATTTTTTTTGAAAGTTCTTCAAAAAAAATTACGAGTAACGTTTTCTTGGGTCGTTTTTTTGGGAAATTAGTTTAGGCGTTGTTGTTTTGTTTTTTTAATCGTATATATTATAGTTGATATGCTTTGTCAAAAGTCTGCGTTATTCGATATGAAATTGATTAATTGGAATAGAGTATTTTAATTAAACTTTGTTCGGTATTGGTGCTATTAAGATAAGATTATAATGAAAACACAAATTTTCAACTCTGTTTCAATCTCATTTTTTGATTGTACATGAAAGTAGGGGTGCTCACGGTCTGAAAACCAGACCGGACCGACCAAAACCGGACCGAACCGGACTGACCAAACCCGGATCGGACCGAAACCGAAAGTTGTCAAAACCCCGGACCGAAGACCGGACCGAAATGGTCATATCCGGTCCGGGTTGGTCCGGTCCGATTCAGTCTTCGGTCCGGTCCGGTCCAATAAGGCATAATTGTCGGTTTTTTCGTAAGACCGAACCGGACAGAGGACCGAAATAAGGAAAATGACGGACCGAGGACTAGACCAAAATAGGTTCGGTCCGGTCCGGTTGGTAAATTCTCCACAACACACAAATTGTAATGTTGGAATTGATAATTCATTAAGGGGGAGAGAATGAGTAACGTGAAATTTAGAATGGAAATGTTGATCCTCACACTAATATGAACTTGGAGTTAAATGAGATTATTTATTTTTCAAATGTAGAAATTGCTAGACAAGTTTAAGGACCTAAATAAAGTGACTAGATCATATATACGCTGCTAGAGCTCCAATTAAAATGTGTATCCTAGCAGTAAAATCAATGAGTGGTAGTAAGTCTATGGCACGTCTGCAACATGATAGACAATCAATTCCAAATAAAAGTCCTTGATTGAAGAGATAAAATAGAGAAATAAAACTAAGATGGTTGACTCGAGGTTATAAATACCCGATAATAGTCTCCTTAAGAGACAATAGACATGATGCCTAACTATGAGATCTCAATAAATAATATAATATAATGTCTAGTAGAGTGTTGAATCGAAAAGAACTAAAATGACATCGATAATACTATTGTATACAATTATGCGCATGATGAATATTGTAAAAATAACGTGAGGATCTTGGATACCTGCAAACTGAAAAGGTATAAATGAATGGCCAAATAATATAAAGACACGAGTAACTAATAATGATGACACATTTTGAAATCCATACACATGAATGTTATGAGAAAGAAAAATTAATGTTATGTCTGGCAATATGATAAATAAGATGTATGCGTCAAAGATAATAAAACAAGAGCCTATTTTATGTTAAGATTCCTTAAAGAATATATAATGTGTGGAAAACTAGAAGGGGGGTTGAATAGTTTACCGCTTTTTAATTTAAGGTTTATGTTTGTTTGTAAAACTTAGATTCGACTTTTTGTGAATTCAATGCTTGCACAATATAAACAATATAAGTATATGAAATGATAAAGTAAGACAAGAGATAAAAGCAAGAACAATCAAACCACAACACGAGAATTTATAGTGGTTCGGTAACGAAGCACCTCTTCGCCCTACTCCACTCCCCGAGCACCTAACTCGAGAGTTTTCTTCACTATGTCAACAAACTCCCTTATGGCGGAGAAAACCGTACACAACGTTGCTTACACCGATTTACGACACAAAGCTAAATGTCGAGTTCTAATCTTAGCTGGAACCAATCTATCACAACACAACTTCACGACTTGTTCACGACTTCACAGCTTCACAGCCTTCACAGCTTCACGACTTCTTACACTCGATCAAACTTCACGAGACTTGCTCACAACCTCAAGACTTCTTCACAACTTCACGACTTCTTCACAACTTCAAGACTTCTTCACAACTTTGTGGCTTCACTTCACCACACTATTTATATCACAACTATCTAACACTACTTGGTAAGATCATCACAATCTAACTATACTTATAAAGATCGCCAAGATCTAGCAAAATACTCACAATTTTTAAAATTTTACAAATGATTTTCAAGTTATGAATATGAATGCAATAAGATTGCAACAACCACAAATGTGTAATACTTCTTCACTTGATGATTGAAAGTATTTTCTCTTGCACTTGAGGAATTGAGCTTGGATCATGGAAACAAAGTTTTATGATTAAATGTCAAAGGATCTTTGATAGAGGATATGTGGGTTGTTTTTGGTCTGAAAAGAATGAGTTGCATAGGTGAAAAAATTTGTTGAGAAATAGTCAGTATTTATAGGACAAGCTGGAAGGAGCGGGGTCTATGGCCTTGGTTCCCCTGTAAATAGGGTGCGACCCCCGCTTATAATTAAGGGGGGCCGTCTTTGTATTAAGAGGGTCCGCCTATTTTCAGACGATCGGGTAGGGCCTCCCCAGTTTGTCTTTTGTGTAGGGGGGATTTTCTGGAACTTTTTTAGCCGTTTTAGGTTCGAAAATTTGAATTTCAACATGTTTATTTTGAATAAAATATTTCTTTTAATTGTAGAAAATATTTTGTAAGTTTATAAAAATGTGTACAAAATTTTATAAAAGTGTGAGGATGAATAAAAAATTTCTTTGATCATAAAATGCATTAAGCATTTATTTATTCATACATTTAAGTGATATAATTTTCGAAATGAAAATTTACTACTAATTACTTGTTTACATTTAATTTTACATTGAATGTTTTTATATTTTGTGATTATCAAAACGTAAAGATGTGAAAAATATTAGTAATGTTTTTAGGCATTATATTTTATCAACAATCTCTTTTTTTTATGATTACAAAATTTAAACCTATTAAATGTAAAATTATTTTTAAACAAGTATTTAGTGAGTTTCATGTCATTTCTCCTTTTTTTTGTAGAATCAAAAAGGCCTCGTCGAGTGAAGTAAGTAAAATCGACGGCATCAAACTCCCCCTTTATTTATGCTCCCATTTGTTCGAGGGAACCAAAGAATCGAGCTATGGTAACTTTGCTACAAAAAAATAAGAAGCACAAGACAAATATATTCTAACAAGTAGCAAGTTAGAAGGAAAAATATAGCAACATTTTGTATTATAATTTGCCATAAAATTAATTAATCAATAATTAAGACAAAAGATCATTCATTGATTAAAAAGATTGTGTGTAAAATACACTCATGCATATATCAAATAATATGCTTAGAAGCATATCAAAACATAAATTAAACTAGAAAAGATCCTAAGTTGCCATAGAAGAACTTTGACTTGCTTGCGACACAAAAAAAAATTTAGACGATTGTTTGAAAGCAAGAAAAGTAGGCATAAGATGTGATTAGTTGGTTGTTGATGGAGAGTTTGGAGCGGAGGTGGTTTTTGGAGGGTAGTCACGTTGGACTTGAGGTGGAGGTTGTGGCCTAGTAAGGAGATACTCAATCTTTTTAGGTAAATCAACAACAAGGACAATAGCCAACATGGGTGTCAACTTGTTGTAAATTGATGGTGTGAGGAAGGTTGGTTGAGTAAGGTGATGAGGGTGATATGTTTTATTGTGCAAGATGCATGGCTAGAGAAATTGATAAGTCTTAAAGTTGATTAATTTCATCAACAAGTCTTTCCCTACTTGGAGATGGAGTTGGAGTAAGTTGATTTTGGTTATCACCTAGAGTTTAAGTATGAATCATACTAGCAACATGTGGATTGGTTTGTGTGAGTAGAGGTGGATTAACAACTTGTGGTAATATGGGAGTATCTTCATCATTTGTGATACAAATGTCACTAAATGGAATTGAGTTATGGTTTGCTTAAGTAGAAGGATTGATCTCTTGAGATGAATCATAAAGAGTAGAGGGTAATTTGGGTATTGGTGTAGGTGAGTTAACATTGTTCTTACTTGATGTGTCGCAAGTGTTCAATTTCTTTCTCCAAATAGGTCTTACACTTATCTTTGCTACTCTTGAGGATTTGGATTTGGGTTTGTTAGGAGATGTTATTAGTGAAGATGATTGTGGTGATGATGGTGAGGATGAGAATGTATTTATAATTGGCAAAAGGTGCAATTTAGGGTGGATGAGCATTGTTAAAATAACAAGTCCAAGAGATGTTTAAGAATTTTAGGAAACAATAGGTGTGGCTAGGTAGAAGAGGGGAAAGAAAACAGTGAAAAATCTGTGAATCAGAGGGTGGTCCCCTTAAATAGGTGGGTGGTCCCCTTAAATATAAGAGGGCCGCCTTTATGAATTAAGGGGGCAACCCATCTTAAAATTTTCAGACGACCAAAAAATAGGGTTTTGTTCAGAAATCTTTAAGAAAGGTCTTGTTTTGGAGATCAATTTTGAAGCAAGTCCAACTTTCTATGACAATAGCATTTAGCAAGTAATCATGCAAATACCTAGTTTGAACAAGTATAAATTAGAACTGTTTCACATAATGTTTGGCAAACAAACATGTGTGAAATAATACTAAGACCTAAGAAGAGCAACACATTAGAATTTTCACAAGTTTAATTAGTGTTGTTGTAAAATTATGACTTTTAGTAAGTGATCATGCAAAGGCCTAGTTTATACTAAGAACAAAATCATTTCATATAGCAAGTAGCAATCAATTATCTATATTTGAAATTGAGGATCATCCAAGAAAGCAATTAAAGGAACATATCAATATGAAGACAATCTATTATGTGTAGTATAATAGAAAGATATGTTAATTGGAAAATAGGTTTCAATATCATAAAATGAGATTTATGTTGAATACTTAGTGTGTGCCTAAATGCAACAAATGTGGAGTAAGAATTATTTCGACTCTAATAAACGTAAAACCTAAAAAATAGTTCAAGTACTCCTTGATTCAATCAAGAGTGTCGAAAATATATATTAGATTATATACTTTGACAACAAGTTAGAGGTCTTTATGCATGATAAAAAAATGTTTTTAGCATATCTCAACAATGTATTAAAATAGATTTTCATGTACTCCTAGTTGTGAGAAGGATTTAGAGAAAATAAAGTGGGCGAGAGTGGAAGAGAAGCCGAAAATTTAAGATACTTTAAGGATGTATGATTTAGTGAGAGAGATATCAACGGCGGTTGCTTTAGGCATTTTTATCACAATAAATGTTGTCGATTGACTTATTAGTGATTGCCCCTAACGTATTTTGGATAATTAGATGATTTGATGTTTTGATTTTGAGGGTTATGGTGAAGGATTTTGATGTGGTTTTTGGTGCATAAGAATCACCGATGTGAGTTCTTGAGAGTATTTTCCCATCCCTTTTATTTCGTGCTCATCCGGACATAAATTTTGGAATAAAAGGGGAAAATGAAGAAGAATAAAGACGTAAGCGATGAGCTTGACAATGTCAAGATGAATGATGGTTGGCATACAACGAACTTCATCCAGGAAGTCATGTAGATTTTCTCGAGTATTGTGAATGTTCATAGAATAATCACACGACGAGGTATAAGGTTATCTTAAAGGTAGTAGCGGAAAAGGTGGACGGAAAATATTAACCATCTATTTAATAATAGAGGCATGATTAAGGTTTTTTTTGTGAAACGAGTTTGACATAAATAAAGAGTGACATTTTAATTTGCATTTCGCCAATTAAAGATACTTAAATATTTCGGATGAAATAATTAAGTTGTCAAGATTTATCAAAATATATTTAATAGTAACAAGACTATTAAATAGATAATGACACGTTTACGAACTTTTTGGTAGATTTTGATTAGTTTTCTATCCTAAGATCGATGGGCAAGTTTGATCCTCATGGTGATAAAACATCATGACATTCCTAAGGGGATGAGAAGACTAACGGAAGTGAAAGTACTTAGTCTTAGGATGTGTATATAAGAGAAGCTACGAATCACTTATGTAGAAACTTGTAAGATCTTTGTCACACGACGGTAGATGTTAGCTTTTAGCTTTTGGAAAAGCGTTTTAACATATGTTGTTAAAAGGCTTGAATATGAATTTTCGGATATGACCTTTAACGTTTGCGATTGTATGTTAAAGATACTTGAATAAAGAATATATCATTTGGAAGTGAGCGAGAAAAGAGAGAGTGATGTGTTTGGTATAAAATTCGACAGCATGGGGCTGTTTGGATTTTTCCAGATAGGCGGTCCCCTTAATTAATTAAGGGGGCCGCCCATTTTACACGGCCGGTCCCCTTAATTTTAAGGGGGCCGCCCTCTGAGAAAAAAAAATTCTTTGATTTTTGGCCAGTTTTTGTGAGAATGATTATTGACAATTATTAATTAACCCTTTGTTTAATTAAAAAGTTTCTTTGACTATTTCGGACGAGATAATCAAGACGTCAATTCGAGAGGTGATTTAGAGATGAAATTTCTTGCAAGAAGGAGGGATTAATTTCTTCAAAAAGACAATTAGTATATTTGATTTGAGATGAGACGAGAATGGATAGCGAAGATAATGAAATAATAAGACGTAGTTGAAAATTTCAACAAGTTAATTCCGATAGATATGGATGATGGTTGACACGGATCCGAGGCAATCGTCGAGGTCGAAGGGAGTTTGTTTCATCCATAGTGTGTCTATGATCTTCATGCGACTAATCCTACTTCTATGTTAATTGTTAACCACTAGCTTGCTCTTCTTCGTCTACGTGAGTTTGCTATGTGGTCATAGAAGATTTCCATTTTGTAGACGTATAACAATAATCTACACGAAAGAATAGTTCATAGTGAACTAATCTCTTCAAAGCTAGAAAACCAACAAATGGTATTTCTAGAGACTACATTATTTTCTAAGAACTAATTACACTACAACATCATAGTCACATAGACATTTACTTATAATCTATATTCTACGAATATGAAAAGTGAGACGTACCTTAGTCTTTAGAATTATCTTCATTAATGTCTTCATGATGTAAATGATAAGGGTTCATGGGAACCTTATCATGAATTCCTTAATCCGGAGACAAAGAATGTTTGTAGAGAGCACACTACTTCAAAGGTTGTGATGGCTTAGCCATTTGGTCCCCAACGTTTCATGTATCCGAAGTTATTGTTTCCGCATATGTTTTGCATTTGATTCGAACACATGCACGGTGAGCATCTTCCACATTGAGTAAAGCTTGGTTGATGTGGATGATTCCACATTGTGTGATTAGTGTTAGAGTAATTTGGTCTACCTTGGTCTCTCCTAGGTTGAGGTGTTTTGGAACGAGGATGAGAGTTTTCATTTCTTCTCGGAGGAGGTGTTTTAGACCTCATTGTGGGTTTAGTAAATCCGACTCCGGGTTTTAAGGAGGGTTTGTAAAAATATTTTACCTCATCATCACTTGCAATAGGAATTTTGGTATTATTTATAAGTATAAATTTTGGATTTGATTCTATCAATTTTCTTTGACTCGACTTCTTGCGGCTTTTTAAAACTTTACTTGTTTTGTTTCGCTAGTTGTGATCATTTGGTTAAAATTTAAAACCTGATACGGACGTTATTCTTCAGAAGTCTTTTTGAGACACTTAATTATTTTAGTTAATCTGAGTGACTACTATTATTAAATTGATTTATCCTAGATATTTCATTTCTAAGGTTCTCATTTTCAAGCTTAAGTTCTTGACATAATTTACATTCTTCAATTACTTCCTTACCTTTTTCCAACCTAGATAATTTATCTTTTAGTTCTAGTACTTCATTTTCTAATTCTATATTAGCTTGTTTTAGAGTTTTATTTTTAGCCATGACTTTTAGTCCTAATTTGCATAGTCTACTATATTCATTATCTAAGTCATTTTTATCTAATGATGATTGGTCTCATCACTAAAGTATTCGGTTTCGGAAAGTACCTCATTGGAATCTTTAGCCATAAGACATTTTTCGTCCTGTTGTTTTTCTCCCTCTTCATCATCGTTGTGCTATCACTCACAAGATCCTCCATTGAACGCCTTTTTTGTTTTTGATATTGTAATTGTTTCCGGATATTTCTCGATGAAAATTGATTTGGATCTCCGCACTTAAAGCATTTTCTTTCGCTTTTCCTATTTTTGTCATCTTTATTTCTTTTAGATTATTTTCTTTCTTCATTGGTTGGTCTTACGGAATCGGTCTTGTTTTTTGAGAATTTCTTGGAGTTTCTTACGGCCATGGATATTTAATTCATCTTCACTATCGGAGGTTGACTATCTTCATCACTATATTTCCTTTCCTAGGCTTTAAGGCAATAGATCTATCTTTGTTCTCTTTTGATTTTGACAGGTTTCAGAGTCTTTCTTGATTTACTTCTTCATAGACTTTTAAATTTCCATAGTTCGTACAAGTGAAAGAGTTGTTAGATGCTTTTATTCTTCAATTGCGGTGACTTTTGCGCTCGCCATATTAGGTTGCAATGCCCTAAGAAAGTTTCCTAACACCAATCTTGCAAGGAAAAACTTTATAAAGTGATTTTGACTGAGTAATATTAGTGTTATATTTAGCAAAGGCATTATTTATTGGATTCAATCTTACACGAATCATTGAATTGTTCATATTGTTGAACAAGAAGATCTATTTTTGTTAGCTTTGAACTTGATTATTTCCTTGTATGAGTGATTAACAAACAGTACACAAAAATTTTGTTGCGGTTTGACACATAAAAATTCTTTCATATTCTTTACGAGGTAAAGCAATTATATATTACCATTTTGGCTTCATTATTTTTAGCAAGTTTCTTTTTAAGATCATCATTCTGTTTATGAAAAGATACAATTTCATCCTTTTTAGTTTCGGGATTAAATTGAATAGGAGGAAAATCTACCACATCTGGTAATAACTGCTAAAATCTAGATCTTTTGATTTTCACATACAAGTTTTGAATTATTTTTCTCCAATAAAATTAAATTCCTATATCTTTCAATTAGTGGTGGTTTTTGCATGATTTACCCTTCTAATATTTTTCCAATTCATAGATCGATTCAAGTTTTAAAATACAATTTTATTTTTTAAAAATCTTGTTTAGCGTGGCTCTGATACTTTGTGGAAAACTAGAATGGGGGTTGAATAGTTTTACTGCTTTTTAATTTAAGGTTTATGTATGTTTGTAAAACTTAGATTTAACTTTTTATAAATTCAATGCTTGCACAATATGAAAAATTTAAATATATGAAATGATAAAGTAAAACAAGAGATAAGAGTAAGAAATTCACCCACACGCGGAAGATTTATAAGTTGGTTCGGTAACGAAGCACCTCTTCGCCCCTACTCACTCCCCGAGCACCAAATCGAGAGTTGATTCACTATGTGAACATAACTCCCTTATGGCGGAGAGGAAAAACCGGAAACAATGTTGCTTACACGATTTACGACACAAAGCTAAATGTCGGTTCTAATTTCTTGGATAGACACAATCTATCACTACACAACTTTACGATTGTTTCACGACTTAACAACTTCTGTAAAACTTAGATTCGACTTTTTATGAATTCAATACTTGCACAATATGAACAATATAAGTATATGAAATTATAAAGAAAGACAAGAGAAAAGAGTAAGAACAATCAAACCACAACACAAGAATTTATAGTGGTTCGGTAACGAAGCACCTCTTCGCCCTACTCCACTCCCCGAGCACCTAACACAATAGTTTTCTTCACTATGTCAACAAACTCCCTTATGGCAGAGAAAATCGTACACCAACACAACTTCATGACTTGTTCACGACTTCACAACTTCATGACTTCTTTACAACTTCACAACTTCACGACTTCTTCACAACCTCAAGACTTCTTCACAACTTCACAACTTCATGACTTCTTTACAACTTCAAGACTTCTTCACAACTTTGTGGCTTCACTTCACCACACTACTTATATCACAACTATCTAACACTACTTGGTAAGATCACCACAATCTAACTATAATAAGATCGCAAGATCTAGCAAATACACAACTATACAAAATTTACTAAGATTTACATAGTTATGATATGATGCAATAGATTGAACAACACATTAAAGGGTGTAATACTTATTCCTATTCAGGGGTGAAAGTTTATGGTTTTTAAACTGGACTTTTTCTAGCCGTTTTAGGTTCAAAAATTTAAAATTCAAAATGTTTATTTTGAATAAAACATTTCTTTTAAATGTAGAAAATGTTTTGTGATGTTTATAAAAATGTTTACAACATTTTATAAAAGTTTGAGGTTGAATAAAGATTTCCTTTGATCATAAAATGCATTAAGCATTTATTTATTCATACATTTAAGTGATGTAAATGTTGAAATGAGAATTTACTCCTAATTACTTGTTTACGTTTAATTTTACGTTGAACGTTTTTATATTTTGTGATTATCAAAACGTAAAGATGTGAAAGATATTAATAATGTTTTTAGGCATTATATTTTATCAACATAATGCATGAATCACGTGTGATGATTTAAAATTCTCGAGAACACTAATTGATTAAATTGAACAAGTTGCTCGAATGGAGTAAAACAAGTATTTCGATATCATTAAAGTACAAGAGATTTATATTTTACTAACCTATCAAAACAAGTTTAGTTAGTTTTGCAGATGCATGATACATTTTAACTTACCTTGATCAGTCTCAAACTAGATATGTTTTCACTAGTGGCGACACTATTTCATGGCGTTCGGCAGAGCAAACAATCACGACTAATTCATTCAACATTATAGAAATTCTGGGAAGGAGACACTAATAGTTTTTGCATGAAGATAATAGCATGCATATCTTAATTCAAGAAAGGTTACATCAAAGGCGACAAGACAAAACAATTCTTTCAAGCGATAGTTTATTGGATCTATTTACTAAGACACTTCCTACTACATTAAGAATTCATTCTGCAACATTGGAATCTACCGACTCAAAGAGCTTAAGTGATGTAGTCATAAGAGGATAATATACTCAACTTTTGTTGTCAACCCAATGATCTTCGACAACGAAAATAATTTGACGAGTAAGAACAAAATATGATTGATTGAAGGTAACTTAAGGGTCAAAGAACACATAACTAAATAAAAAAAACCCTCCCATGGAATCCTCTTTGGCGAAAAAGAAAAAACCCTAATCCCTCATTCAATCGATCGTCTCTCCTACTGATTTGATCCTAATTGTTATAACGTCCATGTTATTACATCAAATCTTCTGATTTGTATTGTTTTAACATCGATCTTATTTTGATCTAGGGTTTTATTTGTAGGTTTATGTCGTATTTAATTTAGGGTTTGTGTTTTTCGTTTTAAGGTTTCATCCGTTTACATTACTTATTGTGTTTGGAGTAATGATTGGCGATTAGTCACTGTGTGCGCATCTAATTCACTCTTAGCAGTTGCTAAAGTTTTGTTTTTGAAGTACAGGCGTAGATCTTCTTGTTTTAATTGATTTTTGTGTGTTTGTGTTCGTTCTGGTTCATGGAGGGTTATGGTAGCAAGATGGAAGAGGTTGGAGATCGTATTCTGCGAATGAAAGACCTTGGTGCTGAGAACGCCGATGTTCCTCGACGTAGAATGGCATCTAGGGTTTTTGAAAACCCTAGTTTAGGATCGGATAGTAATATCATTATCAACGATCAGGTTGCTGCTATTATGGAAATCCATGATGTTGAGACATTATTTGGGGTAAAGTTTACTTCTCAAAGTGATATTGATGTTTTTTCTATGAGTATTAAGGAAGGGAAGTATGCGGATATTTTGTCTACGATGTCTACTACTGGCATTGATGCTGTTGTAAATGCGATTGAAACTATTCGGAAGAAATTTCAGGATGAAGTTAACAAGGCTGCTGGTATGCAGCTTAGGAGTAGTCCATTGATGAGTAACCATTCTCTTTTGGTTTCTCCGTCTACTATTATTAGCGTGCTTTGTGAATTGAATTGTATTGATGTTACTGCCACTTTTGGTGACTTGCACAAGTTATTTAATAATATTGATGCTGGTAAACATGATAAGTTATTATCTGGGTTGAGTAATGATGATCGTATGAAAACCTTGGACGCATTAGGTTTTATATGTAATTCAATTCAGGCTAATCGTAATAATGCTTACGTGACCCCTTGTAAGGTTTCGCATGCAGATGATTAAATTAATCTTAATGTTGATGAATCCACAATACCTAGTGACCTTATTGTTCAGTCTGTGGACATCAATACCAAGTCAACATCCTATGCTGGAGCTGCGGGTGCAAGTGCAAAGAATCAACCTAATGTTAATTCCAACTTTTGTACCTTGGTGGCTGATCGAGTTTTGATGGTGTTAATGTCTCTATTCCTCGTAAAATTGTCGAAAATGTTATTACTCGCTTTGAACACACTCTATATGGCTACTTTATTGGAAAGAGAATGGCGTTTTCGGTGGTTGAATACTATGCTAGGAAAACTGGGTGAAACATGGGCTGAAAAGGATTATGATGAATTCCAAAGGCTTCTTTTTCTTTAAATTTGATTCCCAGGCTGGTTTAGAGGCTGTTCTGGAGGGTGGTCCTTGGTTGATTCATAAATCTCTGATCATTATCAAGAAATGGTCGATGGATACTAGATTACTCAAAGAAGAATTGACTGGCATTCCGATATGAGTTAAATTGCATGATGTTCCTATTCAAATTTTTGAAGAGGATGGTATTAGTCTAATTGCTACGTTCATTGGTAAACCTGTTTGATTGATCTCGTACACAAAGTTCCTGTGTAATGAATCGTATGAATCATGGGGTAGGAGTGTTTTGCTCGTGTATAATTAAGGTAAATTCATAGGCTGATATGTGGATGTGTTATATTGTATTCCATTTCTTTCTGGAGATGGTTTCACCAAAGAAACCATCCGTGTTGAGTATGAATGGAGGCCATCCAGATGTGATATATGTTAGATTTTTGGTCATGTTCATGACTATTGCCCTAAAAAGGTGATGAATCCTCCTATTGTTACTACTTCTAATGTTGCTACTCCTACTGTTGAGAAGACTAATGATAGTTTCCAAACGGTGGGTAAAAAGAAAAAGAGGAAAGGTAAGTCCAAGTCTATTAATGATGGTCAGTTTACTGGTCCTTTGGTTAAACATAATGTTAGATATGAGCCAAAGGCGACTACAACTGCACCAAAGAAGGGAGCTACTTATGTGGGTAATACATCTCAATCGTCATCTATGTTGAAGACGACTGGTAATTCGTCTAAGAGAGATAATATTTCCATGTCTAATTCTTTTTCTGCCTTAAATAATGAAGAAGATGATGATGAAGAAGATGTTGAAAATGTGCATGATGAATCGGCTAACTTAATTCATAACTAATGCTGGTGGAAGTTCGTTCTTCACGGTTGCTGTTGGTTAGCTTGTTCAGTTGTGTCATGTGTTCTAGTTGCAATTAGTTGTCTCTAGAGTTGTTAGAGTTTATGGCATGTCGTAAGCTCTAGTTTTAGGTGTTTATCAAGCTGTTTAGCTTGAGGTTAACGTGGTACTTCAGCTACATTTCATTTGTACTTAACATTTTCGGTTTTAATATATTTTACCGGGGTAACCCTTTACCCAAAAAAAAGGTAACTTAATATATTATGTATGTTTTGATAGCTAGGTTTTAATATTTATGGATTGAATACGAAAAGAAAATCTTAATAAAATAAAGCCGACAAAGGAAAAATAATCAGGATCTCTCCGGATAACCGGCGAGTAGCCGATTACCAGAACATAGCAAATTTTGTTCATGGATCTTACTTAAAGATCATATACCATGAAAAATAGCAAAAGAGCTATATTCTTGATTGTGTTTTTGTGTGATTAATAAGAAAATTACATGTCTATTTATATTAAACATGTAGCTTGTTGGATAAGCAATCACAAACCTAAACCTAATGAACTCCCACTAACGATTACTAATACTTATGTGCTCATCTCTTATACAAGTATAAGCTCTATGTGCAGATGCAAAACTTTAGGTCGTTAGGCGCGCATGGCTGCAAGAGACATGGGGTGGTTGTTTATTTCGGCGCTAGAAAGTTTAATCATCGGAGATGTTTTGTTTAGTTTATTTATTTATGTATTCAACTTTAACGACAAGTAAAGCTTCGGGCTTTTGTAACACATACTTTATTAAATCCAATGTATCAGTTTTAAACGACTTTTTGGTCGTTCCTATATTATCTTGTGTTATTAATCTGAGAAGTAACACGCCCCGGACCCTTATTCCGCTGCGACCCAATTTGGGGGTGTTACACTTATCGTTAATTTTTTTTGCCCCCTCAACATAGTTTTTTGGTTCCGTCACTGGACCCGACCTCGTTGCCCGGACTCACCGACCCGGTTGTGCCGCCTTATTCAAAACTATTTTGTTCGGTTTATCTAATTTTCTGACTCGACTTTACGGAATAATAATAATATTTTATAAAAATTCACCTACAACCTCTTTTTATCATTTATTTTCAACAAGGTGATTAAACTAAAAAAGCAACAAAAAATATAACTTCACGCTTGGAGTAATATAAATCATGCAAATTAATTGTTGAGAAATTGAAGGGGACATGGGTTGGCAGTGGCAAAAGAAAGAAGCTTAGGATCACGCTCAAATATCTCCATTTCTTCTGGACTTAATGTAACTATGGCTTCAACACCACCACCCTTTAGCATATCATTCAAATGCAAAAACCTGCAAAGACCCGCATTCATAGCGTAGAACCAAATCGGCTTTCCCTATCCGAAATCCAACTCATACATTCCATTATTGAACAAGCTGCTAGCAAACAAGCAATCTCATTCTCGTGTCACCTCTGCTAGATGGTTCACATTTTTTAATAAATTGTCGAACGTCTTGTGCCCTTTTTCTCCCTTCATAGACTCGATGTGATCTGTGTTTCATTTGGCTATTGATTCTCTCAGTTCTCCCATCAGAGTTGGCAAATCTGGTTGCCTTTCAGGAAGGCAAATTGCACCGGCTACAAAGATAAGGTTTCCAAAGCTCTCAGCGGGTAAAGGTGGTGAACTCTTTCCCGTAAATTCACCACCGGCAACAAAGCGTAAGGTAATTGTGGACTAAATGATCTAACGGTAGATGCTGCTTTTGCAGCAACCTTCCAAATTACGGCTGTTCACTACAACAATATAAGGGGTTAGGGTCAACATTTTCGACCCTAAGTTACAAAGGGTGTTGACCCAAAGTACTTAGGGTCAAAACGTTAGAATTAAAACACAAATATCTTTGTATAGTTCTTTTGAGAGGTCAAAAAACTTTGTGAAGAAACTGAGTAATCTTTGCAGGATTTGCAGGAAGATCTTTAGAAGCACCAAAACTTGGTGAAATTGTCTTTGCGAGTGTAACCTCTAGCAGCTTCTGCCAACGCTTTCATAAAACGTATAATTTGTTTCTCCGTCCAGGATCTTGTGTTGACATGCTCGTGCCAATACAATCCCCACCAAATGAATATGCTCCCTGATAATATACGTAATAATAAAGAGGAGACATATGTTTATTTGATCAACATGTTTATTAGTGAATTTTATATTAACATATTTAAAACTTACCTGAACACCTAAAAGAAAATTTCCAATAGACGATTCTGATGTTCGAGGATGTTCAGGTATCAACTCCCTCACTTTTGGATCATCTGGGTCAGAAAGAAAATCATTGAGTGCCTGGTTAACACGAGTTTCCTTGTAATAGACTCCTTCATCATTACATTTGATGTGCAAGTTGTCCATAATTTTTCCAGCAACAGGATAGAATTGAGTTAGAGTCTGAGATAAAGCCTCCTTTAGATGTTTTGATCTTTTGGTTACGACATCCGTAACACTAGCTTTGTTGGTATTTGGAAGAAATAAGATCAAAGGGGTGTATACATCAAACACGATATTGTCTATGATTGATAAGTTGAATGTTCTTAGATGGTGTGGAGTTGGAGATGTTGGTTTGATGGTTTCTCTAGAAATTACTTCAAGATCTACCTTCTGAATATTGTTTTCTTGTGTGTTCTCATTCATCAACCTGAAAATAATGTTTAATAAAACACAAGCTACGTATGAGATACAAATCTAAATCAAGTTCAGATGCAGACAACAAAAAGATTATACTTGCCATTGCTAACCTGTGCGAGGATTCCTTAGTATTTAATAGTGTCGAGGTACTATAATGGTAATTACAAGAAAACAAGGATGAAGACCGTATATGATACAGATTTGACCACCCGATGTTATTTTTAGCATGGGTAAATCGTGAACGAGAACCTCCAAGAAGATGATATTGCTGAGAACTGAGAATACGTCGGGCTGCATTTTTGGCTGAAAACAACCACTTCATTGTTAATGGATGATCATCAACTTCAGCAATCTCTTCTTTTTAAAAGGATTCATAGCACATTTTATTTGACTTCTATCAAGTATCAACATTTCATTATTAATAATTTCTACACGAACCACATGTACATGCATCCAAATCACTACTATTAATAAAGTATAAATTTTTTAACTCATACTGTATCTGTATTGATTAAACAAACCTTGCATGTCATCAAGAATTGTCTATTGCAATAATTATTAAAAAAAGGTTGAATATATATATAAAAAAGTTAACCTTGTGTCAACTGCATGGTATCTATAATACTCCATCACGTTTCCTATTTGGATATGCCAATTTAATTATTCACTAAAAAAAAAAAATTAAGTTTACCACATTACCTTTATTTGAAATTATTATTACAAACATTATAGAAGACTTTAATTAATTAGTTAAGGGTAAATCTGTCATTCTGTTAAAAAGTTAGAAATAGAAAACAATAATAAATTCACTTTTCTTAAACTGTGTGTTTTTTGCCGGGAGACAACAATTTTGAGACGAAGCAAGTATACCACTTGATCAATTTATTGTATAGAGAATAGTTGCATCAAACAAATATTAACATGAACGTTTAACTAAAACTTTGGGAAATAGATGCATTGTTTGTAAATATCAGATATATATTTGTTACTAAATCAAAGAGTTCACTAATTTCCAATTATTGTATTCGTAAATTCGTTGTTAAAGCACAAAAGAAGGATAGCTGTCATTTTTAATTTTCGACATACCACAGCTCGCCTATTCGTATATTGGCTTAAAAGATCTATGTTACTTATAGATGTAAATTAAAGTTTTATGGTACATTCATTTGAATATATTTGATGTCATTGTAATCATTTAATTGATAATGATTTATTATACTCTATAATTAAAGAGTGAGATCGTAATATCGAGGCCTCATTAATTGTCCCTCCGACCCAACCCGACCCGTTACTTTAGCAATACACGTATACACATACGTGTCCTTCTTCAAAAACACATACAACACACACACACCTGACAACACATCCCCAGAAAAGCGCACACACACAACAATCGGTGTCTAAAACGTTGCTTTGATCTTGCTTAGATTTGGGGTCTCTCTTCTCCATCTATTTTTCTTAAACAAGATCCGGATGAATTATAGTAAGTTTGTTTTTAATTTTATTTAATTTTGAATATCGATATGGGTTTTTTTGTTTTGTTTTTGAGGATTTTGTTAAACTGAAATCTGTTAATTGTTGCTCCTCTCATAAATCATTTGTGTATTTTCAAGCCAAAAACAATAAACAAGTTGGGAATTTTTGATGTCAGACAAGATATAATTGTTGTGGTTTAATTTAGGATTAGGGTTTAACATCAGCCTTTGTATCTTTTTTAATTCTGACCTATTCATAAGAGCTATATAATTTAGGGTTTTTTACTTTATCTATTTGATTGTGTTGAATATGATATGGGGATTGTTAGGATAAATTAGTGTTATTGCATTGATTTCTTTATCCCTTAATTAGTTTTGTTATTTTTATGAAATTAAATTATCATATGCCTTGCATTGTGGTGCTTTTGTGTTAAGTTATGTTGTTTGACATAACAGATTATGAGTAAGCTGATAAGCCTTAGATTCACAATTGTCTCTCACATTCTCTCCACTCTCTCACAGTTGCAATGCATGAGTGCCATCTGGAATCCATTTTCTCTGGTAATATATATGGCGTGGATTCCACACTCTTCTTTTTTATTGTTGTTTCTCATATTGTCAGAAAACTTTTCCTTCGTAGGTATGATTCTTGATTGCTGAATTGGGTGGTGTGTGCATGTCATTCACATATTTGTGATGGGAGTGTGACGATGGTGAGGGATTTAACCTGAAGATTAAAAAACCAAGCGACCAAATTTAGAGTTCTCATTATAATTCATAGTGAATGAAACCAATATAAAAATTTGAAATTAAATATGTATTGTTAGCATGTCTAGCGCTTAACTTCCAGACATTTGTTAAGTAGGTCATCATCACATGACTCCCATATGCGGCTAACGTCAAGCGGATGTGGTTTTCCTTAACCTGTCCAAACTCAAAACCAGTAGTGCAGACCAAAATACTTTAGAGCATGAAATAGAACCTCAAGTTGCAAACGTGTTTGAAGCCGCTACGCGGACTAGCTGATGTCGAAACCTGTAGCATTGACCAAGGAAAAGAACACTATGATACCCCTTTAGATGAATTTGTTATATTGTAACGGGTCAAAATGGGTATGAGCTTATTTAGTATCTCTAAAGCTGATAAGGTTACTTTTTTGCGCTTATGAATTGGCTTAGTTTTGAGGCTAATTGAATAATTTCTTTTTATCATGAACAAGAAAACGACTAAAAAAAAGGTAAAGCAAAGCTTATTAACGTCGCATTGGGAAGATGCATATCATGATAACATTAGATCAGTGAGTGATGTCTATGGATTGGAGTTATCCTGCTAGATCTAAAAACATGAAAAAGATCATATTCAAAAGCAAGACGAAAATGGTTGTACGTCCCGACGAGGTTTAGTGGAGTACGTTGTACCAGTTGTGTGAACTCAGAGGGTCGAGAAAGACCAACAATGCCCGATATTGTTGCTAACTTGGAAAGACCAATGTCGATATGCGACGACGCCCATAGTACTATTACACTTTTCATTTCATAAGATTGAGATTTTTTTATACATCTTTGGGATGATTTTGATTTGAGTACATACTTATTAACCTTAAAGATTAGGAATTTTTGTTATATGTTCTTTGTATGGAAAACGGAGTAGTCTCTAGTATCAGATATATAAGATACTCGTATGGGTTGTGTAATCGATCATAACTTAGAAATGTTTTCAAACGAAGTATATATAGCGTAAATTAACCTCGAGTATATTAGAAGTCATTTTTTCGTCCTCTGATCGAGTTTGTATCCCTGGAAACTATAACTAGCTGAATTAAATTATCGGTCGCATAAATCCATCAGATTAATGTTTTGGTTGGTGACGGAATGTCTTGGTGGGGATTGCTTCTAATATTTCATTATATGAAAAAGGGTTTCAGACATGGTGAGTGTCACATTCAGATAACAGAAATTCATTTCATTTTCTTATCTATAGCAACTGTTAAAGTAAGAATATATAAGCATCAAAGCAAGCTATCAAGTCTTATTTTTTGTTAGAATGTGAGTTTTGTGTAATCTGCAGAAGCCAAAGCGAATAATCTGATGTTATGAAAAGTTTATGGTGTTATTTGATCCATTTAGCTGCCATTAGTGGGACTAAAAAAGTGAAAGCAAAGTGATAATTGGTATATTTTATAAGTATCTACGACTCACTTTTTGTAATTCTCAAATTATAAGATGTAAGAAACTAACAAGTGACAACTATGCTTATACTAAAGACATCATTTGATACTTATGTTGATGTCAATAATAAACATGCAAGATTACTGTTAAAAGCATGCCACATAAATATAATTAAGAATGTTTATAGGATGTGATATAGATGATTAATATAACGTGATATTTTTTTTAGATAATTTGGTAAGGCACATATTGAATCATGCAAATATTATTTAACTGTCTAAAAAATAGACTTGTAAGATATGAAGATATTTTCGACATTCGTCCTTCCCCAGATGACCTTCTAAGCGAAACTAATTGTTTTCCGAATTTCTTACTCTAGAGAAAGATATAATAAACATCTACAACAACCCATTCTTTATGATTCTTTTTATTATGCAGTTTGACGATAAAGATGTCGATGTTTTCGCTTATGCTCCAGTGATGGATTCTAGGTGGGTATCCTTCTTATATTTAAAAAAATTGAAGGCTAAGACCTGCTTATTCAAAATGCAGTTTGCATATGCATACTCTTTTTTAAAATTGCAATTTTGAATAATCCCATTCGAGCTAAATACCTGCTTAAACTTCGGCCACCATTCTGCACACCTTTAGCTAAAAACACAAAACATATGGGCTAAAAATACAAAACATATGGGGTAAAATTAAATGGGCACAAAATAAACACTACTATAAAAGCCGAAACCCTTTCAACATAAAACAAGCCCCGGCGCAACGCGCGGGCACTAACAAGTGTTCGGGATATCACTAATACATTTTCCACATTGTGAATATCAGGTATTTAAGATGTAATGATAATACAAGATATACATTTTAGTGGCCAACGCAAGGTAAGCTTTTATAATCAAAGTTTTATCATTCGTAGTTTACTTTTGGTCTTGCTATTTTTGTTTACCTTTTAATATGCTCCTAAGCTTCCAAAGGTTCGTTATTCTTTTTCATGTTTGTTTTACAGGTGCATGAAAACGCGCGACACAAACAAGAAGGCCGCGCAAATGTGTCGTGACACCAGGTGGATATAGAAGAAGGTATGAGAATAAGAAGGTATGACTGAATTTCCACTTCACATAGTTTATCTAATTTTGAGGATGTTTGGGATTGAATAGTTTGTAAGTACTTATTTGCTTACATACAATTTGAGGTAGTTTGTATTAACAAATGCTCCCAACGTTGATGTCTGATATGTTTGGGTGCAGATTCAACATCAGTAACAACACATGTTAAGAGCAACACAAATGTACTGGGATAAGCTTTTCTTAAGGCAATTTTGAAGGTAGAGAACACTGGTATGTAATTCTAAACACAAATACTATTACTGCATAAACTGAGGTAGGGTCTGCATCTTCTCTTGATGTTATTAACACATTGACATTAATTATATTTGAATGCATAAACTAATGATTTTTGTTGACAACATGTTATATAGCATCTTACATGACATAATTTGAATGATTAGGAACTTTAGCTCAATGTAACTTCGTCAAGAAGTTGTGTTTACTATGGTTTATTCAAGAAGTTGCCACATGTAAATATTAAACTAAACTAATTAAATACCAAAATTCAAATGGATTTAATCATATCTGTTTACTATTTCTCCATACTAGAAAGAAAAGAAACCTGGAGTATTCTTTATGTTGATTCATTAGCTTATTTATCGATTATAGAGTTCAATCCTATTTCACATTTACCTTCTCTTTGCAGATTTATACACTATATAATTTCAAAAACGAAGATTGCCGCATTATCATCTCCTGTTTTGGTTAACACCTGAAACAAGAATCAAATCTCCCAAAGAAGTAGATAAATAAGTAACATGCCACCAATACCTTTGCCACAAATGTTTTGACATCTGACCAACTTGAATGTTTTTAATGTGTCTATTTAAATACCAAAATTCAAATGGATTTAATCATATCTGTTTACTATTTCTCCATACTAGAAAGAAAAGAAACCTGGAGTATTCTTTATGTTGATTCATTAGCTTATTTATCGATTATATAGTTCAATCCTAATTCACATTTACCTTCTCTTTGCAGATTTATACACTATATAATTTCAAAAACGAAGATTGCCGCATTATCATCTTCTGTTTTGGTTAACACCTGAAACAAGAATCAAATCTCCCAAAGAAGTAGATAAATATATTTATGTGGAGATACCGAATCTTTTTGTTTTTTTTTTGAATCTGGGAAAAACTATCCGTTAAATGGTAGCATGTAAAATGAAATTGTATTAGCAATAGTTGCTTTACTTTATATGTAAACATTACTCAAGTTACTTTCACTTAAACGGAAACTTATGAATACGGCAAGAAGCAATGCAGATTTCATTTTAGTTCTGTCAAGCGAAACACAAGCGGGATTCTTCTTAACTCAACGTCGTCTAGCCCCGCGCTCCGCAGCGAAGCGCGGGCCAAAAACCTTGTTAAAAATAAAGAGGAATTGTATTATATTCATTCAAAGCACAATAATTACATATATAAATAAATAGAAATTGGAAAATTTTAGTCATTTGGTGTATTTGTTTGTTCCTTTGAACCGAATTTTAAATTGCCCGTTTGATCAGTGCCGATTGGGCCCGAACAGGGACGAATCTATGCACAAAATAGGGGGAGGGGGCGGGCAACTGCCCCCATGATTTCTTCAATAATCAAAGTTTTCAAGGTTAATTTTGAAACTTTAATCGTGATGCCCCCTTTAAAAAATTAAGAATGCCCCTAACCCAAAAGATGGTTGAATAAAATGAGGAAAGAACTAGTTTTATGAAAGATTTTTAAGGTTTTGGTGATGTGTTTTTTGAGCAGGAAGATGATAGGGAGGATTGAGGAAGATGATGTCTTAAGTTTTGGGGTACTGTGTGCTTTCTAAATACTGTGAAACAATAAAATATATTCCCTCCGTCTTAAAATAATTGTCATCCGAAAAAAATACACAGTTTAAGAAAACATAATTATTACTGCATTATCTTTCTTACTTTTTTGAAAAATAACAGTTTTACCCTTATAGAATTAATTAAAGCTTTGAATAAAGTTTGTAATTTTTAGTATCATTAGGTGCAATATGGTAAACTTATCATATTACTCACAACTATATTTGGAAGGGGACAATAATTTTGAAACAACCCAAAATGTAAAGAGGGACTATTAATTTGGGACAGAGAGAGTAAATAAGTTTTACTATCTATAATGTATTAGTTTTTCTATATGGGCCCAGCCCAAAGGTTTGAAGTCTTAAAGGGAGAGAGAGAAAATTTCTCATTCATTTGAGTTTTATATAATGATGTAGATTAATCTAAGATTTAATTTTATTTAATAGATAAGATTAAACCTTAAAAAACATCCACCACCCCTTCTTACTTTTGTGTTTTTTAATTAAAATACACTTTCACCCTTATTTTTAAAAATTACATATCGCAAAAACCGCAAAACGTTAAGATACATAAATTACACCATCGTGACGAGCATTAAATTATCTTTCAATAGAGGGGCACTTTCAAATACTTTCGCCAATCTTTTTTTTTGTTATTTTTTTTATTTTTTCTCGGTGTAGTATTTTGTTTGATATATCACGCGTGATATTACACTAATCTGTAAGTTAAAACACTTCACACACTATCGTAAAACGGGTATAAATATTGTGTGGAACTTCAACTGACTCATCGTTTTTGGCATTGAAAAGTATATATCTTTAGCTTTCCAACCATTTATCATACATAATTTTTGGACCTCCAAATCAAAACAGTTTATTTATAGAAGTGGTGAATATCGAAGAATTTTACTTTTTATCATCAAACCTACTTGAAGTATCACATGTGAAATAACATATTTGTACGTTCGAACACTCAACATGATGTCATGAAATGAGCGTAAGTATTTATGTAAAACATTAAATGGTTCATCATGGTTGACATTAAAAAATAAACATCTTTACCATTGTAACCATATATCAAACATAATTTGTAAAAATTAAATTAAAAAACTATTTTCTCACAAAACTATGTTTTAACCCTTTTAATCCTACTAACAGTATAATATCACAAGTGATACATAACATTGATTACATGTTAAGAATTTTAAAAATAAACACAGTTAGTGCCACATTATATTGCTTTATCATATGTGATATTAATTATATGTGGAATACCATGACTAATGTCACATTATATTACTTTATCACATGAGATATTATTATTATTTATCTATCACTAGTGATAATACAATGTCAGGGGTAATAAATGTTAAGCTACGGGTGACTCTTATTTTATAAAGGTATTGGTATAGGGTTTAGTGTGTTATATGGTTTAGTGGTTAGGGGTTTAGGGGTTTTGGTATATGGTTTAGTGGTTAAGGATTTAGGGTTTAGGGTATAGATTTTGAAGTTTATGTATATATCACTTGTGATATTACACATAGTTGTTTGAGGTTTAGGTTTTTAGTATAGGGTAGTGGTCACGAATTTAGGGTTTTTGGTATATATTTTAAAGTTTATGTATATATCACTTGTGATATTATACCTAGTGGTTAGGGGTTTAGGGTTTTTGGTATAGGGTTTAGTGGTTAGGGGTTTAGAGTTTTTGTAGTGGTTAGGGGTTTAGGGTTATTGGCATAGGGTTTAGTGGTTAGGGGTTTAGGGTTTTTGTATAGGATTTAGTGGTTAGGTGTTTAGGTTTTTTGGTATAGGGTTTAGTGGTTAAGGGTTTAGGTTTTTGGTATAAGGTTTAGTATATATCACTTGTGATATTATACCTAGTGGTTAGAGGTTTAGGATTATTGGTATAGGGTTTATGATTTTTGGTTTAGGGTTTTTGGTAAAGATTTTAAAGTTTATGTATATATCACTTGTGATATTATACCTAGTGGCTAGGTATTATACCTAGTGGTTAGGTATTTAGGGTTTTTGGTATAGGGTTTAATTGTTAGCAGTTTAGGATTTTTGGTATATATTTTAAAGTTAATGTATATATCAGTTGTAATATTATACCTAGTGGTTAGGGGTTTAGGGTTTAACGGTTAGGGGTTTAGGGTTTTTGGTATAGATTTTAAAGTTTTATGTATATTTCATTTGTGATATTATACCTAGTGGTTAGGGGTTTATGGTTTTTGGTATAGGGTTTAGTGGTTAGGGGTTTAGGATTTTTGGTATAGGTTTTAGTGGTTATGGAAGAGGTTTAGGGTTTATGGTATAAGATTTAGCGGTTAGGTGTTTAGGATTTTGGTATAGGGTTTAATGGTTAGGTGTTTAAGGTTTAATGGTTACGGGTTTGGGTTTTTTGGTATATAGTTTAGTGGTTAGAGGTTTAGAGTTTTTGGTATAGAGTTTAGTGGTTAGGGGTTTAGGATTTTTGGTATAGGTTTTAAATTTTATTTATACATCACTTGTGATATTTAACCTAGTGGTTAGGGGTTTAGGGTTTTTGATATAGGGTTTAGGGTTTTCGATATAGATTTTAGAATTTATGTATATATAAGTTGTGATATTATATCTAGTGGTTAGAGGTTTATGGTTGTTGGTATATAGTTTAGTTGTTAGGGGTTTAGGGGTTTTGGTATAGGGTTTTGCGGTTAGTGATTTAGGGTTTAGTGGTTAGGTGTTTAGAGTTTTTGGTAAGGTTTAGTGGTTTATGTATACATCATTTGTGATATTATACCTAGTGGTTAGGGGTTTTTTGGATATGAGCTTTAGTGGTTATGGGTTTAGGATTTTTGGTATATGTTTTAAATTTTATGTATACATCACTTGCGATATTATACCTAGTAGTTAGGGGTTTAAAGTTTTGGGTTTTAGGTATATGGTTTAATGGTTAAGGGTCTAAGGTTTTTGGTATATATTTTAAAGTTTATGTATATATCACTTGTGATATTATACCTAGTGGTTAGTGGTTTATGGTTTTTGGTATAGGGTTTAGTGGTTAGGGGTTTAGGGTTTTTGGTATAGGGTTTAGAAAACACAAGGACAACACGCGAAAGCGTACGAAAACGTGCGAAAGCGGACGAAAACGTATGAAAACGTAAAAAACCGTATAAGAACGTAAAAAACGTACAAAAACGTAAAAAAACGTAAAACGTAAAAAAATACAAAATGTCAAAAAGGTTAATTAATTGCAATTTGGGCAAGATTTGCCAACTCTACAGCATCTTTCTCATTCATCTTTTTGATTGCTCTTTCATCTTCTTCAGATCCAATAGCCACAAAAGTCTGATCTTGCTTCTTGTATCTCTCATACAAGACTTGAATCTCTCAAATGATTTTGACTTTAATATCAGCAATGCTTTATTTAGGCAACATGTTTCAGATAAGTGATCATCTGATTTCTGAGCTGAGATATTGTTGGTGGCTTGTTTCTGATAACAGCACTCCTTTGTTCTGCAAGAAACTTCCTTTGGGCAGCAATTGTGTCATGTAAGAACTTTGCTCTTTCCTCAATAGAATATTGCTCCCTTTCTTCTTGTTGAATCTTTTCAGCAAGAATCTGATCTGCATTTAATCGTGCTTGAATGTAATCAAATTCAGTTGCCAGTGCTTCTCTTGCAGCTTCTTCCTCTTGCTCTACCAATCTTCTAGCCAGAGAAGTGCATCAAGATCTCAATCTGCTAGCTCTTGAAGCTCTTTTGATTTCTTTGATGCTTGAACTTCAGCTTGAAGGTCTTCTTCAGTCATTGGATCTTTTCCTTTTCTCCTTTGAACTTTTTCTGTCTCACCAGTATTAAGTGCAGCAGTATTAACCTCAGCAGTATTAACTTGAGCTGAAGGTGTACTAACAGCATTGAGTTCAGCTTTAGTATTAACTTAGTTGCAGGATTAAACGAGCTGTAAGTGTACTAACAGTATTAATTGAGAGTCATCAGGTCTTCCAAAAGTAAGATTTTGTTAGGAGTTGGTTTAGATTTAGTTTCCATTCTGTATATCTGCTACCAAGTGGTGCTTGTGATCCCTTAAATCCTTATGATGATACATTAGTTAAGATTTGTGCGCCCTCTAAGGTGGAAGATTATTTGTTCTTCTTGAGCGTCCCTGAAACACTTGCTCTTTGCAGGAGTAGAATATGTATCTACTTGATCTGTTTGTAGAAGGAGCAATCTTGATCCATGACCCTGTGCATCCTTAGTTTCCTTACTTTTTCCTCTTCTTCCTCAACTTGTACTTCTAGCATTTTTAACCTTCTCATTTCAGCTTGAAGATTTCCTGTTCCAAGAGTCATGCATTAGTTTCCACTTAGTTCCTTTTTCCAAAGGATTTTGCTCTTGACTCCCCTTGCCTTAGGTACTATAATCCATCAGGTTCTTAAGTTGCTCACTTTTTAATAGTTCTAGATGCTTGAATCTCAGGCTTCATGTGAAGGTCTTGGTGGAGACATGTGATTAAGAAGGTTCAAAGTTGGACCCTTCCTGTATCTGTATGATGTGATGGAATTTGAGGTGATGGTGAAAGAGTTGGTTGAATGTCGGATTATGGTAGATACTGGTGGAGATGATGTTGTTTGTACAGGTTGAATTTGAGGTGTTGTAGCTGTTGGTTGTACACTTGATGGTTGAGGAGGTGGTTGTACAGAGTGAGTTAAAGTGGAAGGTGGTTGTGTTATTTGTACATGAGATGATGAGGTAGCTGGTTGTGTTATTTGTTACATGATGATGATGTAGGGTAGCTTAGGTAAAGACTGAGATGGTGTTGGATCAGCAATTGGTTGTGGTTTGACCTTTGCATCAATGGTTAGCATAACATGCAACAATGGTCTATGTATCCCTTGAAAACCTCTTTTCATATTTCCAAAAATCTTTTTGGTTAATGATATAGGGACAAAAAGGTTTTTGTTCTCAGTTTGAACATTCAAAATCATTTGAAGAAAACGGGGGTACATAATAAAAACTTTGATTTGGCTTTTCAAATTGGAGATCTTTCCATCAAAGATAGTTTGAAAAATTAAGTCTCTTCCAGTGGTATTGACATTTCAAAGCTATATTGCAATTTTTTATATATCAGTGCGATGTTGCTACCAAACCTGATCCCATCCTCACATTTTGGAGACTGTATACAATGAAGAATTAAGAATATGATTGTCTAAGAAATCTCCATTGGGGTGTAAAGTGACTTTCCAAAACTAAAAGTTCTTGTCATTTACATAACCACAATATTTTTGCAATCCTACTAATATTCTCTTCTTTTTGCACATGTTAATCCCTGAAGAATCTGCTAATTGGAGTTGCCTCCTAACAGACTCTTCAGTGATTGTATATTCAATAGAATCTATGGTTGCATTAAGTTGTTGAGTCCCATCTGCAAGTGTTCTAGCAGTTGCAGTCTGCCAAAACTGCTTGACAAGAGAAAATAGATAGGTGATTGTGAGTGAGAGCACTTACCTCTATTTGTGAACCTTCTGAGGGAAAATTCACTATCTTGTGTATCCGGCACTCTCAGTGGGTTGAGTAAAAAACCTACTTGATTGTGCTACTATCAGCAATCTTTAGTTGCGCCATTGATTGATTTGGTGAAAATTCTTAGAATCTTTTATAAATTAATACTGGTGATGGGACGTATGACAGATTAGGTCTGGTAATGAGAGTAATTTTAGCGATTTCTTTTGAGAAAGAGATAATAGGGTAAATAGTGATAAGGATGAAAGAGAAATTACTTTATCCCTATATAAGTACTCTATCAGCGTTTTAGGCGGCTAAAATATCTTCAACGGTTATGTTTGAATAAAATAAATTTTATTTCAATCAGTATTAATGAAAACCACCTGAGCTTAAAGACTTGCACTACCAGATTTAAAATAGTCAACCAGTTTTTAATTATAATTTTCAGCAATGTTGACCACAACATATCTAATTACAACCAAATTGCACCAATTGGCAGTGACAACTGGGTCATTTTCTTTTCCATGTCCAAGTTGATCTTGCATCACCTTTTTACGACTCAAGTAATACTGCAAACGTTTGTCTTTAAACAAGAAAGACAATTTTATAATTTTAACTCTATACTAAACAGAATTAACCTAGGATAACTACCAGTCTTAATACTCAACTACCAGTATTAAGTGGTTACCAGTTTTAACTTTTACACTAGCAGACTTAATACAAAGCTACCAGTATTAAATTACTATATTACCAGAACTAATCCTAAATTATACTACCAGAATTAATTTTAACTTAGAGCTACCAGGATTAAATCTAACTTTTACAGAACTACCAGGATTAAATCTAACTTATACAGAACTAAATAATACATACATTACTAAATTTACACTTTTTCCTCCCCTTAAATGTAGCTTATGGGTTGATCATACCAATGCTAACCACCAAGTAATGAAACCGTGGTCCATCAAATGGTTTGGTCAACAAGTCAGCTACATTTAAGTCTGACATTTACCTTGTCGTTTGTGTGAATTTCTCACACTTATAAGCTTCTTATCTAACAATCTCTGATGATAGTGGTGACGAATCTCAATGTGTTTGAGACCTCTCTTTTAGAATGTAACAGGGTTTTCACAATGCAAATTGTGCTTTCATTATCAATGTGGCATTTTGGTTATTTCATGAAGTTGAAATACCATAGTCCAACAATGATTTTGAACCACAACACTTGTCCACAGCAATTCTGCAGCCGCTACATATTAGCTTCAGTTGCTTGAAGTGGCTTACATAGTCTGTTTACTTGCATTGACAGAAGGAGATAAGTCTTTGACCAAGAATTGACATACCACTGGTTTTGGATTTCCTGTCAAGATTGGAACCACCGTAGTCCACTATCAGGAATGCTTCCAACTCAAGGGGTGCATCCCCCCTTGGATACCATATCCCAAGTTTGGTTTGACTTGAGGGATTAGTACTGAAGATCCTATTGACAAGCAAATTGAGTGAGAAGTCTTTGGAGTTACTGAAAACGTGAACAAACACATTACTTGCATTCATAATTTCAGGGTCTAGAAGAGTTAAGTAATGAGGGAACCCTTTTTTTTAATTTTTTTTTTTTTTCCCCCAAAAAAATTTATAGGTCTGTACAAGTGTACATTTCTACATCAAAAGCTTCTTCATCTTTTGTCAAATGGCAACTGGTCTCCTATGGGGAGTGATGGCAGCGTTGACATGCACAAGATCAAATTTCTTGAGTATCTCAGCTACATACTTCTATTGAGAGCTGAGATGCATTCTTTTTTTTTACTTTTTCAGCTTGAATTGTAGGGACCTAAAAAGAATGTAAGTATCACCCATGGAATATTTAAATCTGCTTTGGCTCAAAACTATCAAAACTCATCACACCAGACTTTTTGTAGACCAAAAAATGATAGCATAAAACAAAATAAACATACACTTGAACCAACTTGATATCCTTTTTGTTTCTTTAATGTATATAGTCTTATCAATGGTCCCTCTTGTATCATGCTTTTCTAGAATGTTGACTGAAGTAGCATACATGATCTAGGGGCTGGTGCAATCCATACAAGGCTTTGACCACCTTCCTTATAACCTTTGTAGGATGATCAGGATAACCAAAATCAGGGAGGAGGTTGTGAGACATAGACATATTCATCATAGTGCATACAGAAAAGCAACTTTTTACATCCATTTTGATAGACTATGAAACCCATAAATGAGCCAAAGGCTAAAAACAACCTGATAGCTTCAATTCTTGCTACAGGTGCAAAAACCTCATCATAATCAATCCCTTCTTCTTGTCTATGACCTTGAGCTACCAGCCTTGCTTTGTTTCTGACAACTACTCCCCGCTCATCCTTTTTGTTATGTATACCATTTAGTACCATCACCCTTAGCCCATTTTAGGGTAATCAACAAAACCCATACTTGTTGAAGCTTGACTGCAACAGTTTTCCTGCATAGCTTCCCAACCCAGCTTACTCATCTTTAGAGCTTCTGAGACTTTCCTTGGTTCACAATTGAGGTCAAAAAGCAAGCAATAAAGACCAATGTTGTTGATCTTTATGATTGCTTCTTTGGTTTGCTTGTATGTAGCTTACTAGAGCATGAGCCTCAGTGATTTTCTTGAGAGAGCTTCTAGTCTGAACAGGTGTATTGGGATCTCCAAGGATTTGACTTTGAGGATGAGCATTGTGAATCCTTAGAGTGGGATTTGTAGGAACATCTACTTCATCTGGTAGATTGTTGAAATCAGAAATAATCCCTTCATCATCATAAGAAGCCTTTTCAAGATACCTTCACTTGATTTATCATAAATCTTATTTCAGGCATCTAATCATCATATGCATAGAGAAGACACTCTTCTTCATGATCAGCACTAGGAAGAAGATACTTCAGGTATTGTCATATTAACCTCCTCAATTAGCAGTTTAAGGTTAATACTACCAGTATTAACAGGATTTAGTACTGGTAGATACTGTAGTGGTACTGTCCTAAGTGCTTTTTAAAGCACAGAGCATCAATTCTTCTTCTAAAAGTCATTATGTCTTCATCAGAATTGGATATTTTGGTGTTAGAAGATGGTTGCTTGGGAGTGTGTCTTCTTTGTAGCAATCTTTTCAAAAAGAGATGTAGAAGAAACCACCACAAGGTCTGCATCCTCCTCAGGTTGCACATCAATATCAATGACTTCCTTTGAACCTGTAGGGTTAGCTTGATTTTGCACAGAAACAGGTATATAGTTCATAGAGTCTGTAGTAATGGTAGTCTACAGTTCAAAACATCCAGTATGGCCTTTCCTCTGTAATTGGTTTCTTTTCTCAAGAAAGTTGGACATGAGGTTGTCTTAAAACTCTTTTGGTGACTAAGTTATAAACCCTAAAGGGTTTACCTATTTACAGAGTAAACCAACAAGAAAACCCTCAGCAGATTTTCCATTCAACTTTAATAGAGGGCTAAGGCAGTACTTTTGAGAATGTTAACATGGCACCCAATTGGTTTATATAAGCTAAGGAATTGGTTTGTGGCCAACAAAAAGCCTCTAAGGAAGTTTTGTTTTGAAGGCTTGGTCACTCTTCCCCTGTTGAAGGTATAGCAAGCAGTATTAACTTGCTCTGCCCAAAAA
Source organism: Tanacetum coccineum (assembly GCA_026074375.1). NCBI lineage: Eukaryota > Viridiplantae > Streptophyta > Magnoliopsida > Asterales > Asteraceae > Tanacetum > Tanacetum coccineum. The sequence goes on from BQNB010001082.1 coordinate 81,784, forward strand.
AGTGGTAGGTAAAGGGGTGAGTCAGCTCAGCATAGTACTTGCTGCCTCTATAAGGGTCTTATTCTTTCTCTAAGCTACCCCATTTGCTGAGGTGTCCTTGTTTACTAAACTCCTGTTGATACCCTTTTATCACCACGAATCAAGTTAACTGTTTTTTAAATTCTGTCCCATTATCTGATCTAATGATTTTTACTTTTTGATTTAGTTGGTTTTCTATCTGTCTTATAAAAAGGTCTTAAGGATGCTACTAGGCTCTTCTCCTTTTGGATAGAAAGAAAACCAACAAAACCTTGAACAGTTCAATCAGTAATCACTAGAACAGTAACTTGCATGGTTGATACTTCTCACAGATGTTGGTCCAAATAAATCCTATGCCAAGGTTGTAATGGGTGGGTCACATATCTATCATTTTTGGCCTTTCAGGAGGCCTTGTGTTGATTTCCCTTTGTACAAGCAACACAAGTTGTGGTCATTTTAAAACTCTTGGAAGTGTAACCCTTAACTAGATTATCTTTACAAGGTATTTAAATTTTTGAAATTATGGTGACATAACCTCCTGTGCCACATTTTAGCTTCATTAGATGAGGCTTTTGCTAATAAACAATGTAACCTTTGAAGAATCAACAGTTTTTCATATCAAAGTTATATGTTGTGTTGCCTAGTAAATTTAAGAAGAACTGATTTTCATCAGGCATCTTGGAAGTCAGAGGACACCACATAAAACACTCTTTTTCATGTTAAAAAGTATTTGTTTTTTATCCACATATCTGAGTTATGGTGAATAAGCGTTAAAATGTCCTAGTTCTTTCACAAAGCCACATCATCAAACTAAAATTTCCTAATCTAATTGTCCTTTTCCATGATACTTCCTTTATTCCTCCAAAAGTACAGATCCCACTTTGTTCTAGTTCTTGATAATCTTCAAGATGGCCCTGTTACCAGTCATGTGCCAGAACATCCACTTTCAAAATACTCTTTGCTCATATGCTTTAGTGGATGATCCCTGCACATACAAAAAGAGATTAGTTTCTCTTTGGGGACCCATGCCTTCACAGGACTTGGGGCTCTGACCTTGTGGGACCTTTTGAGAAACATATGAACATTTGATTAGGGGTTGGCTCCACTATGGGTAATTGAGTGTAGTGCTTGTTTTCTCCAAACAACACCTGCTGAGGTCTTAACAGCTAGTACCATTGTTGCCCTTAACAGCATTAATTATTTGTCTTGTATGCTGTATTCTTTGTAAAGGGTCTAATTTTCAGCGTGATTTTTGTTTTGTAAAACATGTCTTTGGATTTTTAAATTAACTATGAAGTATGGTGTGATAATTCTGGGCCTTTGTTACTCTGGCAGTATTAACCTGAACTCTACCAGAGATTAACAATTTGTTTTGCAAGTTTACCATCTTACGGATATACCAGACTTATTTTTAGTACAGCATTAACATACATGCTACCAGAATTAAAATGTTGCTTGCAGTATTAAAACTGAAGTAACAGACTTATTATGAGTGCTGAATAACATTGCAAATCAGAACTAACATTTTGCTTGCCAGTATTATACATTTACCCTACAGTTTAATAGTTCTGCTTAAGCAGTACTAAATTAGGTCTAATGTTATTTTAATTTTTGCAGGTCTGGGAGGTGATTTTGTTTTGCATTATTCACCCTGTTTGAGTTAGTCCAGGCTGGTTGTAGCTTGTCCTTACATTGGCATGAATTACACTTGTGCTCTTAAAAAGCAGTCCTTTGTCATCTTCTTCTCATAATAGTCACAGTTCTTAATCAAGTGACTAAGACTTCCACACACAAAACATGGTTTCCTTTGAAAAGAATATCCTGCACCTAAGTCCCTTTCCATTCTTTGATTCCAATTCTGTCTATTATATGAAGGAATAGGTGAGGGAGTCACTGGTGTCCTAGAGTTTTTACATGCTGTGCATAACTAGGGTCAACTGTTTGTTGGGGTTTAGGCACTTGTGGTTGAGTCTTTGGGTTGGACTTGGTAAACCTGCTCAATAGAAGGTAGATTGGTTATGTAATCCTGGACTGATGGTCGTTACAGTTCCTTGTTCCCCATCACTGTCATTGGATTGACAAGATGAGTAAACAGTAGAATTTGCATATGACACAGTTCCAAGCTCCCCATCACTGTCATTTGCATGGACATGATGGAGATATACAATGGAAACTTGCATAGACACTATAGGACTAGGAAGTTTTAGGTTGAGGTCCATGTTTGCCATACTCATACAGAGAATCATCTATGTCCTCTTGTTCCCTAGGGGTATAATCACCACTAAGGAAGGATCTGGGACACTTTGTACTTACTGTTGAATCTGCTGTATAGTGGGATGTGATAATTTCCTGCATCTGTTTCCCTAAAAGCAAAAATACCTCTACTTATCTCTTCCTCATATCCTAGGACCTCAGCATTTGATTTGATGCCATATCCTAAACCTATCTTAACAGTTGAGCTCATCCCACAATCAACTAGCTTCCAAAGATTTTTAGAAGAAGCAAACCAAGAATCAACAATTTTTGTAAAAACATCTTTATCTTTTACAGCTTTCATTCCTATTCTTCTATACTTTTTCTGCTTATTTCAAAAATTTATTAGCCTGAAATTTAATTTTTCATTTAAGAAGATTGCTGGATTTGTGGGAGGCTTATGCGGAGATCTCCTAATTTCTTTAAAGCTAGCTTTTCGGGCAACTAAGTCAGCTGCCTTTGGGTAACCAAATTCAGATTGCTTTTCATCATAATTAGCTTGTAAGTGATTTTTGAATTCTAAACACAATTTTAGAAACACATGGTACCTCATTTTCCACAGTGATGGCCATGAGAGCATGATTGCGTTCCTCATCTATAGTTGCTCTACACAATTGATATTTGACTTCATCAATGTCATCAATGCTTACTTTTCAGTTCTCATGGCTTGAAATCCTGCACCTCTACCTGCTTCCTGCTGTACATTCTTTGAACCTTTAAAACTTGCCTCCCTAGGCAAAAATGCCCATTATTGTTGGCAATTGAAACATTCAACTTTTCTATATTATACAAATGCCAATGCCATTTTTCCATCCAATCTTGGGCTTTGCCTGTTTCTTGTAGAGAACTCTTGATCTGGATGGCTGTCATAGCAATCTGCCATATTTAGATCCATCTCTTCAAGTCCAGGTCATCAATTTGATCTAGATCTTATGTTTCAAATCCATTCATCAGATTTGTGGCTTGAAAAGAATGGATAACTTCACTTCTGCAGACAAGGTGTAGCAGATTCTTGGTTTTGCTTTGGAGAGAATTGGCTATACGAACTATAACTTCCTGAGCTTTGGCTTGACTTGTGCTTGCTTGAAGAGGCTTTGGCTTGTGATATAAAAGCCACATTATCAGATGCCAGGGAAGAAGATGATGTCTTTTGGATGTCTTGTTCAAATACACTCAGATTATTGTATAAAAATAAAAATAAATCTTTTTTTTTTTTCCCAATCTATTGACAGAGTGTCATATTCTTCTTTTGTTCTATTTGTCATGGCTAGACTATCCCAATGCAGGAGGAAGGGACCGCATATATACTTGTGATTTGCATCTTCATCTGACACACCAGCACCAAGGGCTTCCAACTGTGATAGGAGTTTTTGGAACCTATCATACCCTTTCTCTAAGCTTTCCTTAGACGAGATAGTAAATGCCTCAAACTGTTGTTTCAAAACAGCTTTTTGCATTTTCTTAGAGTTAGCATTACCACCAAACCTTGTCTTGATAGCTCCCATCATTCTCTTGGCATCATACCATGCCATGGAAAACGTCTGAGTTGATCTTTTGGAACAGCCTTATTGCAACGAGTTCTCGCTTTCCATTTCGTTCTCATCAGATTAGCACAATGTTTTCTGTGTGGTGGAGGAAGAACCCTGTATACTCCATCCTTTCCTATTAGAGTGACTTCGTTTCTTCGAGTTCCCATTCTGAATCACTTACAGACCTCATTATCTATAACTCAGTTATGTTTTCATCTCCATTGCCAGTATCCTAATCATCTTATGAAGATTAGGCGCATTTGTTGTTTGTAAGTGTAATTGGTGGTGATAATTTGTGGTGGTTTAGCAAGAGAATCTCCTTTTTGGATGTGGTAGTGATCAGCCATAGATGATCATCATGAAAGAGACAGTTCTCATCATCATGAAGAGAAAAATCATCGTGTGCAGACATGATTATTTGGTGGAATAAAAGGTTTTGATCTATGTTCAATCTTGTGTAAAGTCCCTTGGTGCCTCTGATAAACTGTAGGTTCCTTCTCAACCAGGATTTAATGGCCTTAAACGATTATAGTTCATCTGAATTAAATCAAAGAATACTATGAGAGACATAACAGCAGTATACAAAATATTGACGCGAATATCAATATCTATACCAAGATAACACAAGAACAATTATCAAACTTGCTATTTACTATTAATCATTTGATTGTAATTCTCAATCAACTAATATTCTTTACAATGCTATTCTACGTTCCTTTTGATAGATTTATGGAAACCCTATAACGCATTAATGAACGTATAATACTTATCTCTTACTGATGAAAGCCTAAATGATACTAATACTAATATTACGATAAAAAATAAAAAAATAAAATTAAACCAAACTTACTTTCTAGACTAAAGACAATATTAACTTAATACTGTCCACACTAAGTTAGTGCTGGCAGACTTAACTTGGCTCTACCGACTTAACTTCTATACTACCAGTACTAAATATTACTCTATCAAGTACTAACTTGAAACTAACTGACTTATCTTTAATAACTAACAGTTTTAAGTTCTAGTTTACAATATTTTCTACAATTTCTTAATCTACCAGTACTATATATTACTCTATCAGTACTAACTTGAATCTAACAGACTTAAATTTAATACTTACAGATTAAGTCTGTTTATCAATACATTTTCCTAACCACGTTTCCACACGTGATTAAAATTATATGTGGAATTCATGGACTAATGTCATATTTATTACTTTATCAAATGAGTTAGTATTCATTACTTATTTATCACTGTGATACTACAATGTCAGGGTAATATATGTTAAGCCATAGAGTGACTTATTCTTTATAAAAGTATTGGTATGGGTTGAGGGGTTTTGGCTATAGGGTATAGTGGTTAAGGGGTTTAGGGTTATAGATTTAAAGTTTATGTATTATATCACTTGTGATAGTTACACATAGTGTTTGAGGTTTAGGTTTTTTGTTTTTAGGGTGGTGTACAGTCAGGGGTTTAGGGTTTTTGGTATATATTTTAAGTGTTATGTATATATATTTGTGATATTATACCTAGTGGTTTGGAGTTTTAAGGTTTTTTGGATATAGGGTTTAGTCGGTTAGGGGTTTAGAGTTTTTGGTACAGGGTTAGTGGTTAGGGAGGGGTTTAAGGTTATTAGGCATAGGGTTTAGTGGTTAGAGGTTTAGGGTTTTTGTATAGGGTTTAGTGGTTAGGTGTTTAGGTTTTTTGGTATAGGGTTTAGTGGTTCAGGTTTAGATTTTTGGTATAAGGTTTAGTATATATACCTTGTATTATTATTACCTAGTGGTTTTTGGGGGTTTAGGATTTTTGGTATAGGTTTAGATTTTGGTATAGGGTTTAGGGTTTTTTGGTTTTTTGTTTAGATTTTAATGTGCTTATGTATATTATCAATTGTGATATTATACCTAGTGGTTAGGTATTATACCTAGTGGTTTAGTATTTAGCGGTTTTTCGTACTTGGTTTTTTAAGGAGTTAGAGGTTTAGGATTTTTGGTAGTATTTTTTTAAAGGTAATGTATTTATCAGTTTTTATTGTATACTTGTGGTTTCGGGATTTTGGTTTTATTCGGGTAGGTTTCGTTAGGGTTTTTGGTATAGATTTTTTAAAGTTTTATGTAGATTTCATTGATGATAGGATACACTTTGTGGTTTTATGGGTTTAGGGTTTTTGTATAGGAGTTTTGTGGTTTGGGGTTTAGGGTTTTTGGTTTAGATTTTTAGTTTTAGGTGTGATTATTGTATGATTTTATTTTACCTAGTTGTTTGGGGTTTAGGGTTTTTGGTATAGGGTGTTTTTGTGGTAGGGGTTTGCGGTTTGGTATAGGTTTTTGTGGTTAGGGAGGGATGTTTAGGGTTTTTGGTTTATTGAGTTTCGGTAGGTGCATTGGAGTTGGGGATTTTTGGGTTTTTTGGTTTGGGGTTGTGGGGTTTTGGGGTTGTGTGTGTTGGGGTGTGGGGGGTGAGGGTTTGGGGTTTGCTGGGCGGGGGGGGTTGGGGGGGGATGGGGGGAGGGCGGTGGAGGGGAGCGGTGGTGCCTTTTTATTGTATTGTCTTTTTAGGGTTATTGGTATAGCGTTTAGTGGTTTGGGGTTTTGGGTTTCGTTCCGTTGGTGGGTTGTGTGTATAGTTTTTAAATTTTATTTATAAACATCACTTGTGATAATTATTACTAGTGGTTAGGGGTTTAGGGTTTTTGGTATAGAGTTTAGTGGTTAGGTTTAGGGTTTCCAGTATAGATTTTAGAATTAATGTATATATCACTTGTGAATTGTGATATTATGTCTAGTGGTTAGGGGTTTAGGGTTGTTGGTATAGAGTTTAGTGGTTAGGGGTTTAGGGTTTTTGATATAAGGTTTAGCGGTTAGTGGTTTAAGGTTTAGTGGTTAGTTGTTTAAAGTTTTTGGTAGGGTTTAGTGGTTTATGTATACATTATTTATGATATTATACTTAGTGGTTAGGGGTTTAGGGTTTTGGGTATGAGCTTTAGTGGTCATGGGTTTAGGGCTTTTGGTATAGGTTTTAAATTTTATGTATACATCACTTGTGATATTATACCTAGTGGTTAGGGGTTTAAGGTTTAGGGTTTTAGGTATATGGTTTAATGGTTAAGGGTTTAAGGTTTTTGGTATATATTTTAAAGTTTATGTATATATCACTTGTGATATTATACCTTGGGGTTAGGGGTTTATGGTTTTTGGTATAGGTTTAGTGGTTAGGGGTTTAGGATTTTTGGTATAGATTTTAGAATTTATGTATATATCACTTGTGATATTATATCTAGTGGTTAGGGGTTTAGAGTTTTTGGTATAGAGTTTAGTGGTTAGGGGTTTAGGGTTTTTGGTATATATTTTGAAGTTTATGTATTATATCATTGTGTTATTTATACCTAAATAGTAGGGGCACCAACGCCCTCCCACACTACCCCCACCACTTTTATTTTAGTTTTTTTAGGTTTTTTAGGGTTTTGGTATAGGATTTAGTGGTTATGGGTTTAGGGTTTTTGGTATAGGGTTTAGTGGTTAGGGGTTTAGAGTTTTTGATATAGGGTTTAGTGGTTAGGGATAGGGGTTTAGGGTTTTTGGTATCGGGTTTAGCGGTTAGTGGTTTAGGGTTTTGGTATAGCGTTTAGTGGTTAGTTGTTTAAGGTTTTTGGTATATGGTTTAGTGGTTAGGGGTTTAAGGTTTTTGGTATAGGTTTTAATGTTTGTGTATACATCACTTGTGATATTATACGTAGTGGTTAAGGGTTTAGGGTTTTTTGTATAGGGTTTACTGGTTAGGGGTTTAGGGTTTTTGATATAGATCTTAAAGTTTATGTACATGTCACTTGTGATATTATACCTAGTGGTTAAGTGTTTAGGGTTTAGTGGTTAGGGGTTTTGGTATAATATCATTGATAGATAACGTATGAAAACAGAAGCAACCAATTGATAACTGCCAAAAACGTCTCAAAATGGCCAAATACGTCTGAACACGAACGAAAACGTGCGAAAGCTGACGAAAACACGGGAAAGCTGGCGAACACGCGCGAAAGCTTAAGAAAATGCGCGAAAGTGGACGAAAACGCGCGAATGTGGACGAATGCAGACGAAAGCGTGCGAAAACGTAAGAAAACATGCGAAAACATAAGAAAATGTCAAAAACGGACAAAAACGTGTGAAAACGGACGAAAACGTGTGAAAACGAAAGAAAACATGTGAAAACGAAAGAAAACATTAGAAATCGTGGGAGAACATAAGAAAACATGCGAGAACGTCTAAAACAGACAAAAACGCGCGAAAACGGACGAAAACATGCGAAAAGAGACGAAAACACGCGAAAGCTGACGAAAACGCGCGCAAGCCGACGAAAACGCGCAAATGTGGACAAAAGCGTAAAAAATGTCCAAAAACGAACGAAAACGTGTAAATACGTGTGAAAACAAAAGAAAACGTGCGAAAGTGGACGAAAACAAAAGAAAATGTGTGAAAACAGATGAAAACATGCGAAAACGGACGAAAACGTGCGAAAACGTAAGAAATCTTGCAAGAACATAAGAAAACGTGCAAGAACGTCTAAAAAGAACGAAAATGCACGAAAATGTGCGAAAACAGACGAAAACATGCGAAAGCGTACGAAAACGTGCGAAAGCGGACGATAGCGTATGAAAACGTAAAAAAACGTATAAGAACGTAAAAAAACGTACAAAACGTAAAATACGTAAAGAACGTACAAAAACGTAAAAAACGTAAAAAAACATACAAAATGTCAAAAAGGTTAATTAATTGCAATTTGGGCAAGATTTGCCAACTCTACAAATAATGGGGGAGTGGTTAGTGTAAGTTTTAGTAAATTTACACTTTTGGTCCCTCCTTGTTTTTTAATCTTAAATCTTGTCTTTTTAATGTAATGAAATTGATGGTCTAGATTTGTCCTTTAGTATTTAGGGAGAAACTAGTATGCAAAATAACTCACCCGAGAAAAGTTCATTTGCATACCAGTTTCTCCTCACATATCAAGGGACAAATCTACACCATCCATTTGAGTTTGATCTAATGATAGGGATTAATCTAAGATTTAATTTTATTTAATGGATAAGATTAAACCTTAAAAAATCCACCACCCTTTCTTACTTTTGTGTTTTTTAATTAAAACACATTTTCATCCTACAAGATCGTACAAAATGAATCATACGAAACCTTTCTCTCGCGCAAATTTACATCTGTATGACGTTTACATGGTGAGGCGCTGAACATTTTATACAATGGGCTATAGACATTTCTAATCAGAGATATGTAAACATCAATTATATATTCTCTCTACTGTAATACAAATTCATTTGTGACGCAATAAGTATTAAATTGGAACGGTAGAGGTGCGAACCAGTGAAGAAAATCGCAACCACTCTCTCTTGTATTGCTGAGCCTGTCACTATCAGATGGGTCTATTTTTATAATAATTAAAAGCTTACGATTGTATGCATATATCCGTTATTTCACTAGATTAAATCCATGACTCAAGCATGGGCATCCGTCAGATAGTCGCGGAGATATATCGAGCGTGTGTGAGTGTGCGCGTCTAAATACAGTACACGGGGGGGGGGGGGGGGGGGGGGGGGGGGGTGTGTGTCTGCTCTAAACAGGTGACGAGCATGAATTATGTCGATCTGCTGCGCGAGAAGGGGGGTGCGTGCTGGGGTGCAGTGATAATTTTCGACAAGAACTTGTGGAAGTGAGAGAGGAGAGAGGTGAGAGAGAGGTCATTTCCTGCTACGTATATCATTATAGTTTTATTTGTTTCATTTAGTGTGCACATATTTCTGAATCTAGCTAGGTTATGTGCGTATGTTTAATTTTAGTGGATTATCTGGTTAGTATTGTTTTCAATAAGTTATAGATAATAGATTTGTTGGAAGTATTATTTGGTGGGGGGAGGTTTATGTGTGTGTTGGGGGTAGGGGGGGTATGTTGTGGGTTGTAGTGGGTAGATAGTTTATGTTTCACACAGTATTTTTAGTTTGCTACTCAGGTTCCCCAACCTTAACTTAAGACATCATCCTTTCCTAATCTCCCTACAATCGTCCGCTCAAAATATCACTTCAAAAAATCCTTAAAAAGCTTCATAAAAACTGAGTTCTTTCCTCTGTTTTGTCAACCCATCTTGGGGGTTAGGGGCAAATGTCTTAATTTTTTAAAGGGGGCAGATAGTTTTAAAGTGGCAACTAAATGTAAATGGAATTAGTTGGTTTATTGATAGAAATCATGGGATGGGAAACAAAATCACCCCTATTTGTGGCATAGATTCGTTCCGTTTCGGGCCTAGCTGTAACTGATCAAACTGGGCATTTAAAATTCGGTGCAAATGGAAATGAACAAAGACACCAAATGACTGAAAAATTTGTCCAATTTCTATTTATTTATATATTAGATTATGTGGTGACATTTGTATATGAATAATAATACTAATTCCTCTTAATTTTAAACAAGGTTTTTGTGCGCCACGCGCCTTACCGCTGCGGAGCGAGGGCCTAGACCGACGTTGATGATGAAGAATAACATGCGATCTGGGAGGTCGCTTGTATAACTAAAATGAAGCTGGCATTGCTTACTTTGCAGTATTACATAAGTTTCCCGTTTAAGTGACAAGTAACTGAGAATGTTTACATATAAAGTAAAGCAACTATTGCAACTACTATTTCAATTTTACTTGCTACCGTATTTAACGGATAGATTTTTCCCAGATTCAAAAAAAAAACAAAAAGATTCGGTATCTCCACATAAATATATTTATCTACTTCTTTGGGAGATTTGATTCTTGTTTCAGGTGTTAACCAAAACAGAAGATGATAATGCGGCAATCTTCGTTTTTGAAATTATATAGTGTATAAATCTGCAAAGAGAAGGTAAATGTGAATTAGGATTGAACTATATAATCGATAAATAAGCTAATGAATCAACATAAAGAATACTCCAGGTTTCTTTTCTTTCTAGTATGGAGAAAAGAAGAAAAAAATAGTAAGGACATATATGGATTAACATCCAGTTGAATTGTTGTTATTTATAATAGACACATTAAGCAGACAGGATTCAACGTTGAAAACATGCTAGAAATAGACAATTATAAATGTTAGATTAGCATAAATATAATCAAATTAAATGTTTTTGTCTACATCAAATTGATCAGATGTCAACACAATTTGTAGGCAAGGTAGTGGTGGCATGGACTTATTTATCTACTTCGTTGGGATATTTGATTCTTGTTTCAGGTGTTAAACCAAAACAGGAGATGATTAGGCGGCAATCTCGGTTCATTTTTTTTTTTTATGTTTTGCTTTCTGTTTAATTTTGTTTCCTGTATTATTATTTTTTTGGGTTGGTGTGGGGTGGGGGGGGGGTTTTATATGATATAGGGGATAAATCTGCAAAGAGAAGTAAAGTTTTTATAAAATTTTTGGTTTCAGTGTAAATAGGATTGAACTCTCTATAATCGATAAATAAGCTAAAGACATACAACATAAAGAATTACGCAAGGTGTCGTTCTTCTAGTATGTGAGAAATATGTAAACAGATATGTATTAAATCCATTTGAATTTTGTATTAAATAACATCAGTAAATAACATGACTAGGGGGATAAACAGATATATTATAAGGACAAATTGTAAAAAGTTTATCTCAGAAAGATAATCAAATTAATAAACGTTTTGTCGACATTCAAGTTGGTCAGATGTCAAAACATTTGTGGCAAAGGTATTGGTGGCATGTTACTTTTTTTGTGGCAACTTCTTGAATAAACCATAGTAAACACAACTTCTTGACGAAGTTACATTGAGCTAAAGTTCCTAATCATTCAAATTATGTCATGTAAGATGCTATATAACATGTTGTCAACAAAAATCATTAGTTTATGCATTCAAATATAATTAATGTCAATGTGTTAATAACATCAAGAGAAGATGCAGATCCTACCTCAGTTTATGCAGTAATAGTATTTGTGTTTAGAATTACATACCAGTGTTCTCTACCTTCAAAATTGCCTTAAGAAAAGCTCATCCCAGTACATTTGTGTTGCTCTTAACATGTGTTGTTACTGATGTTGAATCTGCACCCAAACATATCAGACATCAGCGTTGGGAGCATTTGTTAAGACAAACTACCTCAAATTGTATGTAAGCAAATAAGTACTTACAAACTATTCAATCCCAAACACCCTCAAAATTAGATAAACTATGTGAAGTGGAAATTCAGTCATACCTTCTTATTCTCATACCTTCTTCTATATCCACCTGGTGTCACGACACATTTGCGCGGCCTTCTTGTTTGTGTCGCGCGTTTTCATGCACCTGTAAAACAAACATGAAAAAGAATAACGAACCTTTGGAAGCTTAGGAGCATATTAAAAGGTAAACAAAAATAGCAAGACCAAAAGTAAACTACGAATGATAAAACTTTGATTATAAAAGCTTACCTTGCGTTGGCCACTAAAATGTATATCTTGTATTATCATTACATCTTAAATACCTGATATTCACAATGTGGAAAATGTATTAGTGATATCCCGAACACTTGTTACTGCCCGCGCGTTGCGCCGGGGCTTGTTTTATGTTGAAAGGGTTTCGGCTTTTATAGTAGTGTTTATTTTGTGCCCATTTAATTTTACCCCATATGTTTTGTATTTTTAGCCCATATGTTTTGTGTTTTTAGCTAAAGGTGTGCAGAATGGTGGCCGAAGTTTAAGCAGGTATTTAGCTCGAATGGGATTATTCAAAATTGCAATTTTAGAAAAGAGTATGCATATGCAAACTGCATTTTGAATAAGCAGGTCTTAGCCTTCAATTTTTTTTAAATAAATGGGAAAAATAAGATTATATAAACCCAACCCATTAAACATAAATGCAGTTAAATGAAACTGCATTTGACCCGAAAGAAGTTGGCCATTTCAAACCAACCCATTAAACCCTACCAACCACACATTTTGCAATCTCTAGAAGCACTACACACCTAGAATCCATCACTGGAGCATGCGAACCATCGACATCTTTATCGTCAAACCTGCATAATAAAAAGAATCATAAAAAAGGGTAGTAGTAGATGATTATTATATCTTTCTTAGATTACGACCTACGGAAACCAATTAGTTTTTAAGAAAGGTATCTGAAGGCCGAATGTGAAAAATATCTTAAATCTTCAAGTCTAATCTTTTAGACAGTAAATATTATTTGCATGATCACATATGTCCTTACAACATAATCTAAAAACAATATCACGATATATTTAATCATCTCTATCACATCCTATAACATTCTTCATTATAATTATGTGCATGCTTTTAACAGGTATGCATGTTTATTATTGAATCAACATAAGTATAAAATGATGTCCTTTAGTATAAGCATAGTTGTCACTTGTTAGTTTCTTACATCTTATAATTTGAGAATTACAAAAAGTGAGTCGTAGATACTTATAAAATATACCAATTATCACTTTGCTTTCACTTTTTTAGTCCCACTAATGGCAGCTAAATTGATCAAATAACACCATAAACTTTTCATAACATCAGATTATTCGCTTTGGCTTCTGCAGATTACACAAAACTCACATCTAGCAAAAAATTTCCTGTTATCTGAATGTGACACTCACCTTTGTCTGAACCCCTTGTCATCATAATGAAAATTAGAAATCAATCCCCACCAAGTAATTCTTCGCCAACCAAAACATTAATGTGATGGATTTATGCGACCGATAATTTAATTCAGCTAGTTATAGTTTCCAGGGATACAAACTCGATCAGAGGACGAAAACATGACTTTTAATATACTCGAGGTTAATTTACGCTATATATACTTCGTTTGAAAACATTTCTAAGTTATGATCGATTACACAACCCACAATAATATACATCTGATCCTAAGCGACTACTCTGTTTTCAACAAAAGAACATATAACAAAAATTCCTAATCTTTAAGGTTAATAAGTATGTACTCAAATCAAAATCAACCCAAAGATGTATAAAAAAATCTCAATCTTATGAAATGAAAAGTGTAATAGTACCATGGGCGTCGTCGCATATCGACATTGGTCTTTCCATGTTAGCAACAATATCGGTCATTGTTGGTCTTTCTCGACCCTCTCTGTTCACACAGCTGGTACAATGTACTCCACTAAACCTGTGGGCGTACCACCATTATCGTCACCGCTTTTGAATATCTTTCTTTCTCATGTTTATAGAGCTTCTATAAGAAACTCCCAAATCCATAACATTACTCCCAGCATTAATGAAATCTTGAACTGCCTCAATTCCAAGGTTCCTTAAAAAGGTTGCTACTTTTCATTCTCAGTGTTTTTTCCTGGTCCATGTAAAAGAAATTAATTTCAATAGGCCAACTAAGCATCTCATAACGCAAAAAAGTAACCTTACAGCTTTAGAGAAACTAAAATAAGCTCACACCCATTTTGAACCTATTACAAAAAACCCAAATTCATCTAAAGGGGCATCAAAGAGTTATCTTTTTCCTGGGTCATGATACAGGTTTCACACCAGCTAAGCCCTGCGCAGCAGCTTCAAACACTTTGCAAGTTCGAGGTTCTATTTCATGCCTAAAGTATTTTTGGTAATGCATTATCTGGTTTTGAGTGGGGGACATTAAGGAAAACCACATCCCTTGACGATAACCGCATATGGGGAGTCATGTGATGATACCTACATAACAAATGTCTGAAGTTAAGCGCTGACAATACATAGCTAACAATACATATTTACAATTTCAGATTTTTTATATTGGTTTTATATTGGTTATTCACATGAATCTAAAATGAGAACTCTAAAATTGTGCTTGGTTTAACTTCCTATATGACTTATCAGCTTACTGATAGTCCAAAAAGGCATTGCAGATACAACTTATTCACAAAATTCTTCGCTACATTCATAACTATTCACCAATAAAAAATGAAAAATCAACGTTACTTACCAATCTCTTCGCCGATATTGAAATGACGAACCCACGTGTCCTCTCCTACGGCAATAAACTTGTTACCAAACATTGGTTCCAATGATACCGATTCCACAGTGCAGGGCATATGATAGCTGGCTCTAAGGCTTATCAGCTTACTCATAATCTGTTATGTCAAACAACATAAGTTAACACAAAAGCACCACAATGCAAGGCATATGATAATTTAATTTTATAAAAATAACAAAACTAATGAAGGGATAAAGAAATCAATGCAATAACACTAATTTATCCTTACAATCCCCATATCGTATTCAACACAATCCAATAGATAAAATAAAAAACCCTAAATTATATAGCTCTTATGAATAGGTCAGAATTAAAAAAGATACAAACGCTGATGTTAAACCCTAATCCTAAATTAAACCACAACAATTATATCTTGTCTGACATAAAAAATTCCCAACTTGTTTATTGTTTTTGGCTTGAAAATACACAAATGATTTATGAGAGGAGCAACAATTAACAGATTTCAGTTTAACAAAATCCTCAAAAACAAAACAAAAAAAACCATATCGATATTCGAAATTAAATAAAATTAAAAAAAAACTTACTATAATTCATCTGGATCTTGTTTAAGAAAAATAGATGGAGAAGAGAGACCCCAAATCTAAGCAAGATCAAAGCACCGTTTTAGACACCGATTGTTGTGTGTGTGTGCTTTTCTGGGGAGGTGTTGTCAGGTGTGTGTGTGTGTTGTATGTGTTTTTGAAGAAGGACACGTATGTGTATACGTGTATTGCTAAGAACCCAGAAACTAATGCGAAATAATGGAAACATAGATAGTGGAAGGAACCGGGTTTGTTGGGGGCATTAAAGTAACGGGTCGGGTCGGGTCGGAGGGACAATTAATGATGCTCGATATTACGATCTTCCTCTTTAATTATAAGGTATAATTAGGAAGCGTTCATATACTAGTTTCATTATACATTATTTAGTAAATTTTGTAAAGAGCATAGTGCGTGAAACTGAACTATACGTACATAATATCTCCCTGCGTCTAGGCAAAATAATTATAACCAATTGACTTAAAATACTTACCCCAACATGCTATCCTTCTTTTGTGCTTTAACAACGAATTTACGAATACAATAATTGGAAATTAGTGAACTCTTTGATTTAGTAACAAATATATATCTGATATTTACAAACAATGCATCTATTTCCCAAAGTTTTAGTTAAACGTTCATGTTAATATTTGTTTGATGCAACTATTCTCTATACAATAAATTGATCAAGTGGTATACTTGCTTCGTCTCAAAATTGTTGTCTCCCGGCAAAAAACACACAGTTTAAGAAAAGTGAATTTATTACTGTTTTCTATTTCTAACTTTTTAACAGAATGACAGATTTTCCCTTAACTAATTAATTAAAGTCTTCTATAATGTTTGTAATAATAATTTCAAATAAAGGTAATGTGGTAAACTTAATTTTTTTTTTTTTAGTGAATAATTAAATTGGCATATCCAAATAGGAAACGTGATGGAGTATTATAGATACCATGCAGTTGACACAAGGTTAACTTTTATATATATATATTCAACCTTTTTTTAATAATTATTGCAATAGACAATTCTTGATGACATGCAAGGTTTGTTTAATCAATACAGATACAGTATGAGTTAAAAAATTTATACTTTATTAATAGTAGTGATTTGGATGCATGTACATGTGGTTCGTGTAGAAATTATTAATAATGAAATGTTGATACTTGATAGAAGTCAAATAAAATGTGCTATGAATCCTTTTAAAAAGAAGAGATTGCTGAAGTTGATGATCATCCATTAACAATGAAGTGGTTGTTTTCAGCCCAAAATGCAGCCCGACGTATTCTCAGTTCTCAGCAATATCATCTTCTTGGAGGTTCTCGTTCACGATTTACCCATGCTAAAAATAACATCGGGTGGTCAAATCTGTATCATATACGGTCTTCATCCTTGTTTTCTTGTAATTACCATTATAGTACCTCGACACTATTAAATACTAAGGAATCCTCGCACAGGTTAGCAATGGCAAGTATAATCTTTTTGTTGTCTGCATCTGAACTTGATTTAGATTTGTATCTCATACGTAGCTTGTGTTTTATTAAACATTATTTTCAGGTTGATGAATGAGAACACACAAGAAAACAATATTCAGAAGGTAGATCTTGAAGTAATTTCTAGAGAAACCATCAAACCAACATCTCCAACTCCACACCATCTAAGAACATTCAACTTATCAATCATAGACAATATCGTGTTTGATGTATACACCCCTTTGATCTTATTTCTTCCAAATACCAACAAAGCTAGTGTTACGGATGTCGTAACCAAAAGATCAAAACATCTAAAGGAGGCTTTATCTCAGACTCTAACTCAATTCTATCCTGTTGCTGGAAAAATTATGGACAACTTGCACATCAAATGTAATGATGAAGGAGTCTATTACAAGGAAACTCGTGTTAACCAGGCACTCAATGATTTTCTTTCTGACCCAGATGATCCAAAAGTGAGGGAGTTGATACCTGAACATCCTCGAACATCAGAATCGTCTGTTGGAAATTTTCTTTTAGGTGTTCAGGTAATTTTAAATATGTTAATATAAAATTCACTAATAAACATGTTGATCAAATAAACATATGTCTCCTCTTTATACGTATATTTATCAGGTGAACATATTCAGTTGTGGGGGGATTGGTATTGGCACGAGCATGTCACACAAGATCCTTGACGGAGAAACATATTATACGTTTATGAAAGCGTGGGCAGAAGCTGCTAGAGGTTCACCGCAAACAATTTCACCAAGTTTTGTGGCTTCTAAGATCTTTCCTGGCAATCCTTGCAAAGATTACTCAGTTTCTTCAAAGTTTTTGACCTCCAAAAGAACTACTACAAAGAGATTTGTGTTTAATTCTAACGTTTTAACATTGCTCAAGGCACAAACAGTTGCATGCTCCAGCTCATCACGTGCACCAACTCGAATGGAGGCTACAACAGCCGTAATATGGAAGGCTGCTGCAAAAGCAGCGTCCACCGTTAGATCATTTAGTCCACAATTACCTTACGCTTTGTTGCCGGTGGTGAGTTTACGGGAAAGAGCGTCACCACCTTTACCCAGTGAGAGCTTTGGAAACCTTATCTTTGTAGCGGGTGCAATCTGCCTTCCTGAAAGGCAACCAGATTTGCCAACTTTGATGGGAGAACTAAGAGAATCAATAGCCAAATTAAACACCCATCACATCGAGTCTATGAAAGGAGAAAAAGGGCACAAGACGTTCGACAATTTATTAAAAAATGTGAACCATCTAGCAGAGGTGACGCGGGAAGGAGATTGCTTGTTTGCTAGCAGCCTGTTGAATAGTGGAATGTATGAGTTGGATTTTGGATGGGGAAAGCCGATTTGGTTCTACGCTATGAATGCGGGTCTTTGCAGGTTTTTGCATTTGAATGATATGCTAAAGGGTGGTGGTGTTGAAGCCATAGTTACATTAAGTCCAGAAGAAATGGAGATATTTGAGCGTGATCCTGAGCTTCTTTCTTTTGCCGCTGTCAACCCTAGTCCCCTTCAATTTCTCAACAATTAAATTGCATGATTTATATTACTCCAAGCTTGAAGTTGTTATCTTTTTTGTTGCTTTTTCAGTTTAATCATCTTGTTGAAAATAAATGATAAAAAGAGGTTGCAGGTGAATTTTTATCAAATATTATTATTATTCCGTAATGTCAAGTCAGAAACACAAATAAAAAAAAAAAAGTTTTGAATAAGACGGCAAAATCAGTGTCCGGTGAGTTCGAGCAATGAGCTCGGGTCCAACCGGCACAGATGAAACGGTCAATATATAAATTTCGGTGAAAGAAACAAACAAAGACATCAAATGACTAAAATTTTCTGCAAGCAAAAAATTTCGCCCGAGCAAAACACCCCCGTTATTATTTAAATAAATAGTTAATGGATAAAAAAACCGTAAAGTACAATATCACAAAATAAACAAGTAAATTTAAACATCCAAATGCTCGAATAAGCGACACGTTAAAGTTGAATACATAAATAAATAAACTAAACAAAACATCTCCGATGATTAAACTTTCTAGCGCCGAAATAAACAACCACCTCATGTCTCTTGCAGCCATGCGCGCCTAACGACCTAAAGTTTTGCATCTGCACATAGAGCTTATACTTGTATAAGAGATGAGCACATAAGTATTAGTAATCATTAGTGGGAGTTCATTAGGTTTAGGTTTGTGATTGCTTATCCAACAAGCTACATGTTTAATATAAATAGACATGTAATTTTCTTATTAATCACACAAAAACACAATCAAGAATATAGCTCTTTTGCTATTTTTCATGGTATATGATCTTTAAGTAAGATCCATGAACAAAATTTGCTATGTTCTGGTAATCGGCTACTCGCCGGTTATCCGGAGAGATCCTGATTATTTTTCCTTTGTCGGCTTTATTTTATTAAGATTTTCTTTTCATATTCAATCCATAAATATTAAAACCTAGCTATCAAAACATACAAAATATATTAAGTTACTTTTTTTTTGGTAAAGGGTTACCCCGGTAAAATATATTAAAACCAAAAATGTTAAGTACAAATGGAATGTGGCTGAAGTACCACGTTAACCTCAAGCTAAACAGCTTGATAAACACCTAAAATTAGAGCTTACGACATGCCATAAACTCTTACAACTCTAGAGACAACTAATTGCAACTAGAACACATGACACAATTGAACAAGCTAACCAGCAACAGCCGTGAAGGATGAGCTTCCACTAGCATTAGTGTTATGAATTAAGTTAGCCGATTCATCATGCACATTTTCAACATCTTCTTCATTATTTAAGGCAGAAAAAGAATTAGACATGGAAAGATTATCTCTCTTAGACGAATTACCAGTCGTCTTCAACATAGATGACGATTGAGATGTATTACCCATATAAGTAGCTCCTTTCTTTGGTGCAGTTGTAGTCGCCTTTGGCTCATATCTAACATTATGTTTAACTAAAGGACCAGTAATCTGACCACCATTAGTAGACTTGGACTTACCTTTCATCTTCTTCTTTTTACCCATCGTTTGGAAACCATCATTAGTCTTCTCAACAGTAGGAGTAGCAACATTAGAAGTAGTAACAATAGGAGGATTCATTACCTTTTGAGGGAAATAGTCATGAACATGACCAAAAATCTTACATATATCACATCTGGGTGGCCTCCATTCATACTCAACACGGATGGTTTCTTTGGTGAAACCATCTCCAGAAAGAGATGGAATACCAATAGAAACAACATCCACGAGATCAGCCTCTGAATTTACCTTAATTAGACACCGAGTAAAACTACTCCTACCCCATGATTCATTACACATGGAACTTGTGTATGAATCAAGCATAACCGGTTTACCAATAAACATAGCAATTAGAATAATACCATCCTCTTAAAAAACTTAAATAGGAACATCATGCAATTTAACCCATATCGGAATGCGAGTTAATTCTTCTTTGAGTAATCTAGTATCCATCGACCATTTCTTGATAATGATTGGAGATTTACGAATCAACCAAGGACCACCCTCCAGAACAACCTCTAAACCAGCCCGAGAATCAAATTTAAATAAAAAGAAGCCTTTGGAATTCATCATAATCCTTTTCAGCCTATGTTTCGCCCAGTTGCTCCTAGCATAGTATTCAACCAACAGAAACACCATTCTATTTCCAATAAAGTAGCCATATAGAGTGTGTTCTAAGCGAGTACTAACCTTTTCGAAAACTTTACGAGGAATAGAGACGTTAACACCATCAAAAACTGGGTCAGCCACCAAGGTATGAAAGTTGGAATTAACATTAGGTTGATCCTTTGCGCTTGCACCCGCAGCTCCAGCATAGGACGTTGACTTGGTATTGACATTCATAAACTGAACGATAGGGTCACTAGGTATTGTGGATTCATCAATATTAAGATTAATTGAATCATCTGCATGCAAAACCTTACAAGGGGTTACGTAAGCATTATTACGATTAGCCTGAATTAAATTAAATATATAACCTAATGCATCCAAGGTTTCTATACGATCATCATTAGTCAACCCAGATAATAACTCATCATGTTTACCAACTTTAATATCATTAATTAACTTGTGCAAGTCACCAACAGTTGTTAATGGAACTCCAAAAGTGGCAGTAACATCAATATTATTCAATTCACAGGGCACACTAATAGTAGTAGACGAAGAAACCAAAGGAGAAGAGTTATTCATCATTGGACTACTCCTAAGCTGCGTACCAGTAGCCTTGTTAACTTCATCCAGAAATTTCTTCCCAATAGTTTCAATCGCATTCACAACAGTATCAATGTCAGTAGTAGACATCGTAGACAAAATATCCGCATACTTCCCTTCCTTAATACTCATAGAAAAAACATCAATATCACTTTGAGAAGTAAACTTTACCCTAAATAATGTCTTAACATCATGTATTTCCATAATAGCAACAACGTGATCGTTGATACTAGTTGTAACAACCCCAAATTTTCACCAATGGAATATAACAACCTTAAATTTTCATCAAGATATTATCTATCTATTACTTTATGGTCACCTTTTTACAGGGAAATTTTTCATTTTATTTCAAACCATTATGTAACATTGTTTACATAACTAAAGTAAACAAGCTCTTGCAACTACCAATACCAAATCTATAACCACATCTGTCAAATGAATATCATAATATGTCAAGCAATACATTCAAATACTCATATGTTATCTACATAACATATCATTATAAAACAAACATTATACGTTATCGTTTATCTTAAAACCCTAATTGTGGGTAATGTTTTAATATAATTCTAAAATTGTAAAACCTCCAAGGCATGTGTACAAGTATTCCAAGCATGAATTTCAAATCTATTTTCCCTCTTAAACCCTAGTACAATATCTTAAAGCCTTAAGTACAAATCAATAATACATGATTTTTGATATGTGCTAAAACACACATCATTTGTACCCCGGAAAATGCTAATAAACAGACTAAAACACTAAAATATGGATAAATATATTGCAAATATGTTTGTATTGTGTTTTTATGTCTTACAGGTACAAAGGATTGAAAACAAAGCAAAAATGGTAATTTTCGGGTGACTTTCGACGACGTTTTTACATATATCGAGGCTCAAACGAAGTCGTTAATAATTATCCAAATTCTCCATTTTCCCTCTAAATTTTCTTCTAGTGTTCGTATCACTTCCTAAACTCAAAGTACAAGTTTAACATGCACAACATTTAAACCATATTTCCCTCCAAAACTAAGGTACAACACCCTAAAACCTGAAGTACAAGTCATTAAAGAACGAATTCAAAATCAAGTGTTTTCCCTCAATTTTTCAAACACATTTCGTACAACCTACAAAGTACAAAGTATAACATTCCAATGCATAACCATCTAAATCTAATCCCTCCTAAATCTTAAACTATACACGGCTTAAACCCTAAATCAAAAACCTAAAACGCGTAAACCCTAATCCTAGTCCTAAACCTTGATCTTAACACTAATCTAAATCCTAATCCCTCCTAATCTTAAACCCTAGATCATTAAACCTAAAAACCTAAAACCCATGACCCATTAAACTCGTAACACCCTAAATCTATTTTCAAACCAAGTCCTAAACTAGTTTGAACCCACACCATACATTGCAAGCAGCTCCATCACCACCTTGTAAGCTTCTTGTCACCATTACATCATTAATCTTGCTCTCCAAGTCTTGCCCATCCTCGTCACCTTTTCTTGATAACCAAAACCATGCCACATCCTTCCACCTTGTCATGCTATCTCCTAGCTCATCATAGTCATCAACCTTGGCTTCCACTCTATTCAACTTGCAGCCTACCCCAAGTATTCTTGGCCTCCAAGATGTAAAACTTAGCCACCAAGTCTTTCGACCCTTATATAAAGTTGTGACTTTCATTCATTTAAAACACACACTCAAACTTAAACACACATTCAAAACAGATACTAGCCGTATTCTAGAGAAGTTAAGGAAGAAGCACAAGACATTTTCGAAGCCAATGTTTAAGGAAAAGAGGTCTTGATTCGGTCTTAAAGCCGTTGGGTTCATTTCGTCCATTTCAACCCATTTCATTCCCCATCGAGATCTAGTAAGCCTAAACTCTATTTTATGCATTCATGTTATACCTTAGATAATGTACAAACTCTGTT
The DNA here is from genome assembly GCA_026074375.1 of Tanacetum coccineum. NCBI lineage: Eukaryota > Viridiplantae > Streptophyta > Magnoliopsida > Asterales > Asteraceae > Tanacetum > Tanacetum coccineum. The sequence continues at coordinate 104,767 of BQNB010001082.1, forward strand.
TTAATCATTCCATGCATCAAAACCACGTCAAAAACCTTATTTGGTTTTCCAAATCCAAAACCGTAACCTAAAGGGGTCCATTTTGGAGCCCTAAATTTTTCGAATTCTATGAATAAGCTAGCATAAGCTTGCTATTTCCTAAGTGTCTATAATATCCCATAAAATAAGCCCTTGAATCCTAAGTTTTTTTAGCTAAATTTTGAAACCAAACTTGTCCCCTAAAACCCTAATTTTCATTCACAAACCATTTTCATAAGCCCTAATAAGTTTAAGCCCCTAACTGATCCTATAAGCTGTTCCCATAAACTCTTTTAAAGTTTCTATAAGCTTTAAAACGAATTCTAAAAGCTTAAACCCATCGAGTTTCTTTTAAAAACTCTAAACGCGACCCATTTTACATATTTAAGCTCATAAGGTGTTTTGATAAGCTATAAGCTCGTAAAAGCTTCTTATATTAACTTATTTTTACAAGTCATAAGCTGCAAAACTCTTTTGGAATTCAAAAATATCAAAATTATAAATTTTGGACTTGTTTTGCAAATCGAATCCATGCAAGGGGTATATATTGTAAATATATTGAAATTATAACTAGAGGGACTGAAAATGTTATATTCCTGAAGTTATAACTACAAGGGGCTGTTTTGCCATGTTTTAAAGTCAAAGGTTTAATTTATATATACTTTATATATATAAAGGATTAAACTTATAAAAAAATTATATAAATCAAGGGTATATATTGCCATTTTTACATACTTAAAAATATAAAATGTAATATTTTTATATAAATTATAAAAATATATATAAATATTATAAAACTCGATTTTATTAAAACCTGACACATTTGTCGTTATTAATCATCGATCGACGCATTATAACACATTTGGGGCGGGGGGGTGGGGGGGGGGGGGGCGGGGGCGGGGGGGGAGGGGTGGGCTGGGGGGCTCATATGGTTGGACAATGAAACTGATCATAACTATTACACAACACACCATTGTTTCAGTTAAATGTGCGCGAGAGTGCTCTTCTATACAAACGGTAAGAGTCATTGAGGGAGTAGTAAATCTAGAGACAATGAAATAACTTAAAACGTTGAGCAGTCTTTACCTTAAAAACTGTGGATCTATTGAGAAATGAGGACCGACAGTAAAATGTCCCCCCTAGCACCAACTGCTCTCTGAGCAAAGAGACGTTGGAAATATTGTCAAATCTTGCGGTATGGAAAAGGTTAGTGATGACAAGGAGAAAGAGGTAAGTAGAACTCTCGCATCCAAGAGAGGTTGTTAATGTCACAACTACAAAGCGATGAGGATTCCTCATTATGGCTGGATCTCTAGAGACATACATCTCGATTCATCAGTGACATGATAATGTGAGAGCATGCAGTACCCTGTATATGCTAAAGATGTCAAATAGGCAAGAAGGTCATAGAAGAATTTTTAGAAACATATGTAGATTCAATAGAGTCATTATGTCTTTTGTCTGACCATGAACCTTAAATTGGAGAACTTTATAGTTGTAAATCTAGTAAAAAGATGACATTAATTATGTTAAATGTCTAATAAATATGTCATTAAGAAAAAGACAGAGAAATCTCCTGCTGGTCTTAAACCTTGCTCTGATAAAAAGACTGACTTATCCACTGAGCAACTTCTTCTCACTTTTATGGAAGAGGTAAAGGGTCTCAAAAGGCAAATTGAGATCCCTTCAGGCACCCCTCCATCAAGCACCCAGCCAAGTAGTTCTAAAGCTTCCAGCAAAAGACCTGGTTGGACCTGTAAAGCACTGTGGTTTTAGGAATCATCTCTCTGATGATGCTACTCAAGAAGCCTAAGTGCTCTACTTATGGATCCACTAACCACATGACCAAAGAACACTTTGAGTGGCAAGCTCTTTAAACTGTAACAAAAAATGTAATGATATTAGCATCCAGTACAAATGATAAACTTATACACTCAAGCAGCAAAATCCAATATGTGAAAAAATAATATGTCCTCTAACTACACTTACAAATGCTTAACCATCACAAACTTGCTCAAAAAGTTACTTTGAATTAATTCTAGGTCATGAAGAATACTACTTTATCTTGAACTAACTCAACCAACACAAACTTGCTCAAACGTTGTTCCTAATTGCCACTACTAAATACAAATATTAACATAGGAAAAAAGGACCATTTCTATTTAGGTCTTGATTGACTCTATTTAAGTTTTAAAATAGAGAATTTCTTGATTCTGAACCAAAGCATATATACATTCACCCTTTTATTATCTATGTGCTGTTATTAACGATTTCATTTCAAATTATGACATATTTTTATACATCAAAATAGTATAGCAAAATATCTGTTAATTATACAAAATAATAAATTAAGGTCATACATGTTAGGCATGCTAAAGATAATAATGTCCAAAGCAAAAAGCATGAATTTGTTTTAGCTAGATACTTGAATTTTAACATGATTAAGTTCTAATGCTTATGGTATTAAAATTAAAATATAAATGATATTAGCAATTAATGACAATAAACTTCATCCTCACCTATCGAAACCATCACAAATTTTTGAAAACATCTCTCTTTATAAGGGGAAACCTACCAATTTGAGGAATTCAAATGAACTTCAAACACTTTCACATTCAAACATAAACGTATTATAGTTGCAATAGAGGTCCAAAATTCTCATTTTAATGCCATAAGAATGAAGTACCCTGCAAACTAAAATAGAGCTAGATGTTAGAATCCACTGGTAATAACTAAGAGGGAGTATAGAGACATGATTCCGTAAACTAACATAGTGATCAATAAAATTCATTGGACTAAAATTCTCATATATTGTCCGTAAAAATATTTAAAAGGTAGTTATTTTTCCTGGATTATCCAAAAATTTGTACTAATCAAGCAATGGAAACAATTTAATATTACTCCTATTATTATTAATACGTGCTCAAACAAATTAATCACAACGATGAAGCAACAATCGCTATTCAAACAACCTAACAAAACAAAATCCCAATCGAAAGAATTATGATTAAAGCATATGTAATCAAAACTTAAAGTCATACATTAAAAATTAAACGTTTTGATAATCAAGATCACTACAACAATACTCTAATCAAACTGGATCTGAAGAATTTAAGTAAACATAGCAAAGCAATAAATAACATTGACAAAAACATATTATAATTCAGCTAAAAATCATGGCAGATATCGTGTATCATAATTCTAGACAAAAACATAAGTATAATTCATGTGATCAATGAAAACACAAAACACTTGAATTAAATTATATATGACCTGATGATGGTCGGCTTGTAAAGGCCGGCGGCGAGTGAATGATCCGTTAGGGTTTGTGAAGATGAATTTGGATCTCATGCTCGTTGTTTTTATCGAAGTAAGAGAATGATGGGAAAGATGGAATTTTCCGGGTTTTTTTTTTTTTGTGGGGGGGGGGGGGGTGGGGGGGGGGGGGGGGGGGGGGGGGGGGGGGGGGGGGGGGGGGGGGGGGGGGGGGGGGGGGGGGTGTTGTTGTGTTTTGGGGGGGGGGGGGGGTTTTTTTGGGGGTTTTTTCCGCTTTTTACCTTTTTAATTTTACATTATCATCCCAAACTATTATTAAATAACTATGAAGGACATGTGTATTTTTAGATTTTGTTTATTTCACTTATATGAAAACGAAAATTATAAAATTTATGTCAAATTAGAAAATATTTAGTGTTTTTTTCTAATAAATATTTTAAAAAAATAATAATTGTCAAAAAATATTACTGTATGATTTGATTTTTTTGAAATACGAATAACCCACTTGACGTTTTCCTTTACCAAGTAAAAGATTGTTCTTTTCTAAACCTTGTCCTTCATCGAGACCACAATGAAAACTAAACCAAAGAGATCGACAAGGAGGTTTGTTCATGTTCCACAAGACGTCATATTTGACCACATACTACCAAGAATTCCAGCCAAATCTGGCTGTCGTTTCAGGTGTGTTTCAAAAGAATGGCACTCGTTCCTTACGTCGGATACGTTTAAAAACAAGCATAATCATCGCGACGACCATGAAAACAACCTAAAACTTCTGGTCTTATCAAAAACAAAAACGTCAATAGAGTTTACCACCATTGACTGTGAAGCGCCACCGAGTGATAAGGATTCAACTCCCACACGCCGCCCTTTACCACCATTTGAAGGTATCACTCCTCATATAATTTATATACTAGCGTCTTTTCATGGGTTGGTATGTCTAGGCATACAAGAGACGTATGTTTATGTATACTCCCATCTAATCTTATGGAATCCTTTGACGAATGAGTATAAGAGGTTGTCCAAATCTACTGCTTTAATGAATGGGTATATTTGGTATTACCGATCAATTTTCGGATTGTATTACAGCTGTTGTGAAGATGACTACAAGTTTCTATTTGTAGATTATTTTGACCATAACGTCTACATATACTCGTTGAAATCAGACTCATGGAGAAAGGTAGACGTCTTTCAACATACACTTCATCCTGGAAGTCCGAGTCGAGGTACTTATTTGAATGAAAATCTCTACTTTTTGAAAGCAAACTCATCTGGACGCTTAGATTCAATAATAAGGTTTGACACAAAAACTGAACGGTTCTCAAAGATAGAAACTCCGAATGTGGATGCTAATCCCAATGCCTATAGTACTAATTATTATGACACTATTATGGTTAAAAGTGATTGCATTCATGTTGTGTCAAAAGACATTAATAATAAAGTTGTGAGAATGGTATCGAAAGGACGACCTGATTAAGTTGTGATGTTTGGATTGAAAATGATAATATGAAAGAAGTGTTAACTTGTCAACTAAGGCCGCATGGTTATGATCATACTATTAGCTCTCTGCGTCCATTCCACTTAATGAAGAACGGAAACTGGCTCATGATGCTGAACAATTGTTTGTCTTCTTACAATGATGGAATTTATAAAGTAGATCTCAAAAAGAAGATGCGCATCACAAACAAAGGCAAAGAAAAAGAAAAGGGCAACATCTATGACGACTTTGAGTATGCGAAAGTTAGAATGGATGAAAATACTAATATTATTTATCTAGTCGATGAAGAAGTTAGATACATTGAAACATTTGTGTCACCCAATCGATATATGAAGTAGCCATCAGCATCATGATTTTATTTTAACATTGATTATTGTTCTTTTTGTTTCCATGTAAACAGAAATATAATATAGCAGATTTATCAGTGGAACACTGTGTTTTATTGGCAATATATCTATTTGCAATCTTTTAGTTCGCTAGATTCTAGTTCTTTGCTACTATATATATTCATAGTCAGTCCAATTGAGACACAAGTTTCAAAGATGTTGTGTCGTTCACTTTTATTTATTTGGTACAATTTTATGTATGTTAGCTGAACAAACTTTTTAAAGCTATCCAATTTTCGAATTCTTGAATGGTTGTATAATGTATCAAGTTTGTATTGAACTAGATCACCAATGGTGAAATCAACTTTTTGGCTGCAAGGCATGTTCTTCTGGTTTTTCCTGGATTGACAGAGACATTGAAAGTGACATATACTTTGAGTTTTCTGCAAATCCAAAGAATTTCGAAAATTAGTACTATTCACTGAATAGCATTCAGTCGCGTAATTGACATTAAATGATTCTTATTTGGCTTGTGTACTATTAAAAGAAATAGTTGGACGTCGAGATCAGCAGCAACAGGAAATGGTCAAAAGGTTATTCCTATATTTCATAAACCTTTTATCCTTGCTTTATGTTCATATGGGAGGATCCTAACTTGTCTAATAAACGTTGTTTACAGAGAATAAGAATGAAGCGTTTTGGAATTTGCAACAAGTGCCATTTCTCAGTGCTTAGAAGGGATCAATAGCATTCATGCAATTCCCTACATTCCTTATGTGATATTGAATTAACTAAACAATCGCAGGGCTCATGATTTGTAATGCAATTATCTACCATGTTATTATATCTTTAAAAAAAATAATTAGTAAAATAGATGACGTCGTAAATGACCTGAAAATACAGAATGTTACATTGAGCTCTTTTGTATACTCATGGGGGAAGGTTGGTTTCACGGACCCATGATCCATTTCTAATACGATGCAAGAGTCCACAAATGGGGTATCAAAAACGAAACCAAACTGAATAGAATTTTTAGTTTTCGTTTTAGATATGGTTTTGGCTAAATAGGTTGGGGCTTGGGATGGGGTTGGGGCTTGGGCTGGGGTTAAGGCTTATATTATAAACCGAAATCAAAATTTGTATTTTTGTAAACTTGTTTGGCAAATTAGCTTAAGCTTAAGATTATTATTGCAAAATTACAAAAAAATGACATAATTAAATGAGTTTTTGTATATGTTAGATATTTTGTGCGTAAATAAGTAATTTATGGTTCAAAAGTACTGATCTAAAGATTTTAGCTCCTTTCATGTGGCTCGGGCTTACAGAGACTTATGACTCATAAGCCCTTTCATAAGTCTGCGTGACAATCGTGACTTATTTTATAAACCAACTTATTTTAAAAACCCAAGCCCCCATAAGCCACATAAGTCCACGTGCAAAACATACCTAAATATATAACTAGTTACATCCCATAATAAGTTTTAGAAAACCAAAATAACTACATTGTACACCAATCAAATATTATTTTTACCTAGAGATGTAAACGAACTGTTCAAACATGAACAAAGTCTTATTCATTCCCGTTCATTTAATTTTATCCGAGCAAATTAATGGATACGAACGCCTAAACGGACTAATTTTCTTATTCGTGTTTGTTCATTAAAAAAAGGAGATTGCCTGTGTTCGTTCATTAAGAGATTAAATGAATAGTATACGAACGAACATAACTGAACATATGAAGACAATATATACACACACACACACACACACAAAAAAAAAAAATATTATGTTTTATGTGTGTAAATTTGTTTAAGTATGCCAGTTTTAAAATTAAATAATAAAAATTTACGCTAGAAGGCCATAAACACATAAATGAACATAAACAAAAATTAACGAACATATAATCGGACGTTTATAAACATAAATGAACAAACAATATTTATATTCGTTATTTAACTAAACGAACATAAAATTGTGTTTATGTTTGTACATTTAATAAATAAATAGACACACATAAGCAAACATTATACCATATAATTCATGAAGTTCATTTACAATCATATGTCTAGCCGCTAAAGCCTTTTTCTCATTGGTTAAAATCAGTGTTTTAAAAGGCGCGTCATAACGGCGCAAAACATAACCTCCATGTTATAAAATATATTAAGGCATCAGCTATAGACGTAGCGTGAGATGAAGTGTAAAAAACGCGATTAAAACGTTAAGGCGTGAGGTGTGACACATTTTTTAAACTCAACTCTGATAAAAAAATTCGAAAAAATGAAAAAGATTATGTTTAAAACTTTTTGTAAACTTGATAATATGAAATATGATATAAATATATAAATATTTTCATATTGCATTTAATTTTAAGTTACGCCTTAAAAATACTAAAGCTTCGCCATGACGCTTAAGGCTTAAGGCTATCACATCTCACGCTTTAAGGCTTGAGGCTTGGCAAAAGCAACTGTTGATGGAACTAGATATAACACCCCCATTTTTGACATATAGCAGCGGAAGCTAATCTGGGGTATTATTTCATAGTACAACAGTCATAATCATAGAAAATGACTCAAAAGAGACGTTTTTAAAAGATAAGTTATCATTCATTATTTCATCAGAGTTTTTACAAACAGAGAGGTCCCAAAATCTACATGAAAACATAAAGTTTGAATGATAACAGTTTAGCCATCTTTAAGTTCGTGCCACTCCGTGCCATAAGTTGCTCAATTTCCTGAGATAAACATGCTAAAAATATCAACATAAAAGTTGAGTGAAATTCATAGGTTTATGTTAAACAGTTTAAATACAAGATTATTAGTGGGTTACTTTGTTATACACCCATAAGTGTAATAATTACAATGAGTACAATTATTATGGAAAACAATATTATTGCCCTAAGCTCATGCACCGAGACCTTGAGATAATCAATAATCACAATATGTGCTAATGGGTGCTTTCCAAACACCGCATAGTGTTTCAATTGAAGGTGCGTTTTGGTTACAGGTAAGTTTATAGGTACACCAACGGGGAAGCTCAGTCCCAAATAGATTTATTCACAGCATTCGCGCTTACTCCGAAAAGTAATTAACGGTTAATGATAGTGAGGTCTTAATGGCAAAAAAAGTAAGGACTTAGGCATTAAGATATCAGGATGCATACAGTTAAAAAATACTCGATATATTTCATTGGTTTATAGCATGTATCCCCCTCGCGGGTTTATGAAAACATTAGAAGATTTAAAATGCGCGGCTATGAACTCACCTTAACATGGAAAATCCGATTGATGGCAAAAGTATATTAAGTGAAAGTAACGGCTTCGTCAAGCAACCTGGGGTAATATGTCAAGTCTTAGTGTGATGGTTTATGTTTCAAAACTTTATAAAGTTTAACGTATTACTTTGATTTATTTTTTAAATAAATTCTAGAGAAATATTGTATCACTGTTCGGGCCATCATAATTTAGAGGTCATGTAGCAAACGTTTGAGGAGCTAGGACACTTTAATGTAAATCCGCAAACTCGTCAAAACGTATACCCAAATGAAACTCCTCACATGAACCTCCCTAGTAACGTGATACGATAAAATTTTAAGTTTCTTAAAAAGTTAGTCGATGGTAAATTACTTTAAATATATAATGTAATTGTTTTATGATGCGTCAATCGATGATTAATAACGAATAATGTGTCGGGTTTTAATAAAATCGGGTTTTATAATATTAATATATATTTTTATAATTTATATAAAAATATTATATTTTATATTTTTAAGTTTGTAAAAATGGCAATATATACCCTCGATTTATAAACTTTTACAAGTTTAGTCCTTTATATATAAAGTATATATAATTTTAGAACTTTAACTTTAGTAAACTGCAAAATAAAGTCCTCCTATTGTTTAGTTATAACTTTAGAATAATACATTTTCAGCCCCTTTAGTTTAATTTTGAAAAGGTTAAATAAATACCTATGATGAAAACATTGCAAATTCAAGTGCAAAAAGCTATGCAAAGCTATTTTTTTTTGGGTAAAAGGGTTACCCCGGTAAAGTAATTAAAAACACGAACGTTTAAATAAAAACGGAATGTGGCTGAAGTACCACATTAACCTCTAGCTAACCAGCTAGATAAACACCTAAAACTAGTGTTTATGACATGCCATAAACACTTACAACTTTAGAAACAACTATATAAACCAGAAAAATGATTCAATGGAAACGTATGCTAACCAGCAGCGCCTGTGAAAGAAGAAACTTCCACAGTTTTTGTATTTGGAAATATGTTAGCCTTTTCATCATACACGTGTAAAACCGCTTCTTCTTCCTATCTTCTTCAAAATTTCTCAAAGCAGAAAAAGAATTTGGCGAGGTGATATTAGATGGATTACCCACATTGGTAGCTCTCTTCTTTGGTACACTTGTAGCAGCTTTAGGCTCATATCTAACATTTTGTTTTATCGAAGGACCAGCAAACTAAGCACCATTAGTAGACTTAGGTTTACCTTTCCTCTTCTTCTTTTTATCCGCCGTTTGGAAACCATCATTAGTCTTCTCAACAGTAAGAGTAACAACATTTGAAGTAGAAACAATAGGAGGACTCGCCTCCTTTTTAGGGCATGGATTCATGAAGATGACCAAATATCTTACATACATCACACCTGGGTGGCCTCCATTCATACTCAACACGAATGGTTTCTTTGGTAAAATCATCCCCGTAAGTGAAGGAACACCAATAGTAACAGACCAATAGTAACAATATCCACGAGGTCAGCCTCTGAATTTACCTCAATTAAGAACCGAGCAAAGCTACTCCTACCCCACGAATCATTACACATAGAGCTTGTGTATGAATCAAGCATAACAGGTTTGCCAATGAAGGTAGCAATTAAACTAATACCGTCCTCTTCAAACACTTGAATAGGAACATCATGTAATTTAACCCATATCGGAATGCGAGTTAATTCTTCTTTAAGCAATCTAGTATTCATCGACCATTTCTTGAGTATGATCGGAGATTTACGTATCAACCAAGATCCACCCTCCAAAACAGCTTCTAAACCAGCCCGTGAATCAAATTTAAAGAAAAAGAATCCTTTGGTATTCATCATAATCCTCTTTAGCCCATGTTTCGCCCAGTTGTTACGAGCATAGTATTCAACAACCGGAAACGCCATTCTCTTTCCAATAAAGTAACCATATAAAGTGTGTTCAAAACGTGTACTAACTTTTTCGACAACTTTACGAGGAATAGAGATGTTAACACCGTCAAATACGGGATCAGCCACCAAGGGACGAAAGTTTGAATTAACTTTTGGTTGATCCTTTACACTCGCACCCGCTGCCCCTACAAACGAGCTTGGTTTTTCATGGATATCAACAGATTTAACAATAGTGTCACTAGGTGAAACCGGCTTTTCAGCCACATTTAATCCTAGATTAGGAACACTAGAAAACATTTTAGGAGAACCACCCAAATCAGGAGTAGCCGACTTTAATTCCACGAGAGCTGTCCATCCTGCAGAAGCAATCTTTAAAATCGCTTTACGTTGTTTACTAGTTAATTTTGACCACACCTCATATGTACCTATTTTAATTCCATTTGCAAAATTTTCATAATCAACTTGCGTTTTAAGAGGCACTCTAAAAAACCAACAACTCCTTCCACACTAGTCAAAGTAGTGTTAAAAGCTTCATAGTCCTTCATAGTATTAGATGGCACACCAAATACTTCCGAATCATTTATACTCGGTTCAGGAGTAGGCTTCTCACTAGTACTATCATTATCATCACTTAGTAAAGACTCCAATTGTACACTAACAATATCAATAACCCCCTGACGTTATTCCTTAGTCAACATTGACCAAACCTCAATTCTATCACTGTCAAGAACTCTTATAAATTTATCAATATCAACCGAAGTTAAAAGTGACACTTTAAAGAAATCAGAAACAACACGAATCAAAGAAGGATTAAAATACAAGATATCACTAACCGAATAAACAATCTCCTCAAAACCACGCACTTGGTATTGTTCGCCTGATTCAGACCCACATCTCCCCTACTGGAACCTATCGTACCTTGTAGAACATCATAACCAACATTATGGTTTACCAAAACCCTAGTTGCCGTAGGTGTTTAAGAGGTACCAGAACCACCCTTACCTGTCATCTTGTTCATACGTGCAGTAATACCACGCAATAGTTTCTCACCATCAGTCATCTCCCTTCTCCTATTCATACACAGATCCAAAACGAAAGAAATAATTAAACCCTAATTATAAAACGCAGACAGCAAAACAAGAAGAACAAACATGCCAAGACTTCAATTACGAGTGCCCTAAGATCACTTAGGGCTGGTAATTATAATCACAAGACTAACCGACATCCATGCTTCAAGATCACATAATTAATGGAAGAAAATCAAAACCTTAAAACGGCTAACCCTAAACACGTGATTAAAAAATTAACGATCCAAGAACTAGATATTAACTATGTTAGAACACAATTAATCAAAGATTAGACATGTTAAAACACAATGAAAATCAAGCATCTAAGATCAGAAATCAGAATCGATCATGATAAGGGAAAACAGAGTCATACAAGCTTATTTTAGGGTTCTAAATGATATTTGCAGGTTATAGCTTATTAGAATAAGCTAAACTAAGATGTTCTAACATAACAAAAGTTTAAAAAAAGGATTCGTTAGCTAGAAATTCAAAACGGGTCATTTTTAGGGTTTTAATAAAAAACGCATGGGTTTGAGGATTCAAGGCTTTAACAAGAGTTCATATATGTTCTTAAGAGTATTATGAACATTCTAATACAGATTATAAGCTTATTGAACAAGATTTTGAGCTTACTTGAGCTAAAACAGGTCAAAATGGGGTTTTCAGGTTCGTACGCCTAGTAATGACTTCAAGGGTTCCTTTTTCTTGATTCTTGGCTTCTATTATGAGCTTAGGGACTTCACTTGATCCTTCTTGGTCTGATTTAAGACTCCATTTGTGTTTATGATGAAATTTGAGATGTGTTTAAATGAGGGTGTAGGTTTCGGCTATATATAGTGCTCAAGTTTTGGTGTTGGATTAGTGTCATAGCTAGTTGTGGTGACTAAGGGAAGCTAGATGGTGATTAGGAAGAGCTAGGAAGGTAGCTATGAATGGTGGAGTGGTGTGGAGGGTCACGGCTAACCACAAGGGTGATAAAGAGGTGTTTATTTACTGGGTGGCCAAGGGAGGTGAATAAGGTGCTAGGGTGGCTTCTAGGTGATGTCATGGTGATGCAAGGGAGGTACTTGGTTGCTTAAAATGGGTAAAAATGAAAATAAAGGGGTGTCGGGTTAGATTAGGGTTTTGGCTTAGGATTTAGGGTTTTAACTTGAGTTAGGGTTAGGATTTAGGATACATTAGGGTTTAGGATTAAGGTTTAAGGTTTAGTTTTAGGGTTTAAGGTTTAGTTTTAGGTTTAAAGTGAAATTAGGGTTTTAGGGTTTCGTGTAGGGTTTAGGGTTTTAGAATGACTTAGGGTTTTGGTTTAGGGTTTAGAAGTCATGCATTAAGTGCTTGTACCTTGTGCTAGAATAGTGGTAAGAAACTAAAGTGGTTTAGGAGGTAAAATGACCTAGTTTGACTTTCTAGCATTATTGACTTGTACTTTAAGATTTGATGTGTTGTACATTGACTTAGAGGGAAAATATAATTCAAATGTTGTGCATTGTACACTTGTACACAAGCTTGAAAGGCTTTACAATCATTTGTTTATGTACTACATTAAAATATAGATTAGGTTTAGATGTAAACGTTAACGTTTAATGCTTGTTTTGAAATAACGTTTTGAAAAGTACGTTAAATCGATAATGTACTTGGTAAAATGATATTAAGATATATACTTGACATATTATGATGTTTACATGATATATACATAGATATAGATGGCATTGGTGGAGGTTGCGTGAGCTCGTTTACTTTAGAGATGCAAGTTACGTTGCATAATGAGATAAAACAAATTTTTCTCTGTAAAAAGGTGATATATATATAATAGATGGATATTACAGTGCATTTAATTTAATAGATGGATAATTACACTGATGAAAATTACGGGTTGTTATAGTCTCCCTCCCTTAAAAGAAATCTCGTCCCGAGATTTAGTTGGATGTCAAAGTGATGTTTCCAAACAGATGTGGATACTTGGCACGAATTTGATCTTCGCGTTCCCACGTAAATTCTGGTCATCTTTTAGAGTTCCATCTTACTTTGACTATAGGAATACGACTTTGCTTCAGTTGCTTGACTTCTCGATCCATGATCTCCACTAGTTCTTCCATAAAGTTGAGTTTGTCATCGAGTCGAAGCTCTTTCATTAGAATGACAAGGGATTCGTCAGATAAGCATTTCTTTAGATTAGAAACGTGGAAAGTACTGTGGATATTACTGAGCTCTTCAGGAAGCTCAAGTTTATATGCCACTGGGCCAATCCGTTCAAGGATTTTGAAAGGTCCAATGTACCGAGGGTTAAGCTTTCCTCGTTTTCCAAATCGGATGACACCTTTACGAGGTGACACTTTTAACATAACACGATCTCCAACTTGAAATTCTAAAGGCTTTCGTCTTATATTGGCATAACTTCTCTGCCGGTCTCTTGCAGCTTGCAAGCGTTGTCAAATTTGCACTATCTTTTTAGTGGTTTCATGGATTATTTCTGGTCCCGTAAGTTGAACATCTCCAACTTTGGCCCAGCAAACAGGTGATCTGCACTTTCGACCATAAAGTGCCTCAAATGGTGCTGCCTTAATACTGGCACATTGCAAAAAAAAAAAAAAAAATAAAAAAAAAAAAAAATAAAATGTTATTGTAGGAAAATTCTACTAATGGTAAGTGTTTTTCCCATCCTTTTCCAAAATCTATAACACAGGCTCGAAGCATGTCTTCGAGTGTTTGGATGGTTCTTTCACTTTGTCCATCGGTTTCAGGATGATATGCCGTACTCATGTCTAATTGAGTACCTAAAGCACTTTGTAATGATTGCCAGAATCTGGACGTGAAATGACTGTCATGATCTGAATTGCGGAACCGGGAGTCGGAGCAACAACACGGTCAGCAGCCCACATGGGTTCATCATCCATTGGGTAAAGGTTTTCAAGAGTAACTAGAAAGTGACGGAAGTGGTTGATGTCGAGAATTGGCGGATAGACAATTCTCGGGTTTTTAGGTGGATTGTTTCTTTGATCGAATGGAACTCTTCTGTTTCGTCGACGACGTCTTCGATTCAGAGTACGTTCAGGTTCAAGTAATGGTTCAACAAGTTCAGAATTGGAAGCACGTGTATGCATCCAAAGGAGAATTTGTTCGGGTCAGTTTGCCAGAAAACTGTACGGCGATTTGAAAAAGAGGGGGAGTTAAAGAGATTTTCCAGAGTTTGACTACAGAACAGCTAAGAAATCCCCGGCAACGGCGCCAAAAACTTTGATGTGTTTCAAAAGCTTTAAATTTATAAGACTGAAAATACCGGACAATTATATGGAAACACACGGGTAAAAGTATAACCCACGTATGCAGTATAATCTTTTTAGGTAAGACCAGGTCGTCCACAGGGATTAGAGTAGTGTTCGAATAATCAGAAAGAAAATAGACTTTAACAATTTTGAAAATAACTTTAGTTTTATCAATGATAATAAAGATGACTACTCGGATAGTTAAGAATAATTTATAAGTGTTGGAAATGATTTGACCTTGAAGATGGGACTTTAATTTATAAAAATGATTTCTCATCAGAAAACGTTTTTACGAATTAACTTAATTAACTTAAGACTTATATTTAGTTAACTAGACCAAATGTGTCACTCAATTAATCTAGTTATTATTATATCAAAGCTTATTTTGTTTATCAATTTACGAAAGTAGATTTCTCAGCACAGACGTTAAAGACCATAGACAAATCTTTAAAACCACATAGATCATAACGGATCTTTTGACCTATACCGATATGATTATATAATCTAAGTTGATAAGCAAAAATAGATAAGATAAGATATAACAGGTTTGCAACATAAGCTTAAGATTAAAACGATCAAGATCATACCAAACACTTATTCATTATCGTAACTTCACCGAGTGGTATTTAGCCTCTCATGGCTAAGGAGTTCATAACAAAAGCACACTTTATATAAACTTCCATTATTTTAACAACTAGGTAAGTAAACTTCTTCGTTCTTGATCATTAGATCTTTTTCTTTAAAGGAAAAGGTGTTTCTTGGTGTTTTAGTGAAAGGAGGGATAGTATGTGTGTGTAAAATAGGATATAATGTGAGGAATGATTGTGTGGAATGATGCAAATTCGCCCTCAATTTATAGGCAAGATTGGGTGCAAAGTGCGGCACACTTAGGAAAAAGTACGGCGAACTTTGGGAGTTAATGCGATTACATTTAATGACTTTTATTGGAAGTGCGGCGGTTTTGGGTTTCAGGGGAAAGTGCGGCGCAAAATGTAGCAAGTGCGGCGGACTTCTTGAACTTTGGCTAGAAATCTTTTCTTTTCGTGTATTCGTTTCCCAAAGTGTATAGATTCATGAGCTTGGGTCTCTAAAGTCTTCAAGTGAACCTATAAGAAATTCAAGCTTAATTAAGTACCAAAAGTTCACGAGAAATGATAGAATAAACATAAATAATGCCATAGAAACATGTATAATTTGGGCGTTATCAGATATTCTGCTCTTTGTGATAATGATAAACAACATAGGAAAAAGATTGATGAACAAGAGATTTTATTTGATAAGATGAGTCATCAGTTAATTGAGATGAATAATAATGTGCTAAGGCTTCAAGAGAAAATTTTAGAAAAAGAAACGAAAATTTTAGATTTAGAAGAGTGCTTGCGTAACAAGGATTTAGAAATTGAAAAGTTTTAAGCAAGAGTGAATGATTATGAAGACAAACTTCATAAAATCAGACAAACGCTTTAGACAATACATATGATCATGCCTTCTAAGGATAAAATGTATAATGGTCGAAAAGGAATAGGTTTTGAAAATCCAAGTTATTTTTGTAAAGAAAAAGAATTGAGACCTAGTCTTTACGATGAAAGGGTTATTTGTCTAGGGTATACTCCGATGTTTCTCACTCATTCGAATGAAGCTTTGGAAATTGAAAAATTTTAAAGAGCAATAGAGAATAAAATTGAGTTTGCATACGATTATGGAAATCTGAATGCAAGTTATGTGAATGAAAATATAAAATTTTCAGATGATTATTTTCAAGAGATAATAAATCCATATTTTGAAAAGATTGATTCACCGTTTCAGCAAACAAGTTCACTCAAACCATATGTTCCAACAGTGATTTTAGAAAAGATCATAATTGATTTAGAAGATGAAGTAGTGAGTCTTTTGGAAAAAGAAAAAGAAAATTTAGAAATAATTGAGTCTTTGAAATCAAAAGGTTCTGAGTCGAGTGAAAATGCAATTTCTGATTCGGAAAATCAAAGTGAAAATGATTGTCATGAAGTTGAAAAAGGTTGTGACAATTTGGAGAATTCAAACGTGATTGCTCCAGGAATGTTTAAAATAAATGTGTCACAAAGTGTTTCACCAATTTCAGCGTATAAACCGTCTTGTGCTTCAAATAATGTTGAAAATAAAACAAAAAGAAAAAGACGTAAGAGAACATCATCAAAACAAAATGACAAACAAGTGAATAATGATGTATTGCGTGCTAATAGAGATTTTGTTCATTTTTCAGATTTAGACACTGTAAGTAGTGTTAGAAGACCTAAGCATAGCGGTGTTATTTGGAAGAAGAAAGGGTCGTCTAATACTTCTAATGTTGATTTGTCTTCTGTTAGTTATTCAAAATTGAACAAAGATGTTAAGCGATATTCTCGCAAAGACTTGTTGTCATGTAATAATTCTCATCATGTAGACACTAGAAGTGCTTATGCTTGTAATGATGCTATGAATGTTTCTTGTAATTCTAGATTGTATGCTTCTTGTGATGTGAATGATTTGTTTGTTTTTGATGATGTAAGTATTAGAAAATCTCAAGTTAGCAAGATGCCTTTTAGGAAAAAGCCTCGTGATTCTTTGAATGTGCATTCTAGGAGTAATTCGAATAAATCTTTACCTAGAACTGTGTTTAGGTGGCTTCCTAAAATGCAACCGTTAGCTGAACCCGTAGCTAAATGGATTCCCAAAGTCAAGCATCAAATAGATAAAATTTCTAAGACACCTAACTCATCGGGACCTATTTTCACATGGGTACCCAAAGTTTGTTGAATGTCTTTGGTGTTTTATTTATTACAGATTGTCCAAATTTGTCTTTGGATCATCGATTCGGGATGTTCAAAGCATATGACGGGTAATCGTGCTCTTTTGACAAACTTTGTGGAAAGTTTCTTGGGACGGTTCGCTTTGGCAATAATGATTTTGCGGTGATTGCTGGCTATGGAGATGTTGTTATTGGTTCCATGACGATCAAGAAAGTTTACTATGTCGAAGGTTTAGGACATAACTTATTTAGCGTTGGACAATTTTGTGATAAGGGCCTTGAAGTCGCTTTTCAAAAGTCTACATGCTTTGTTTGAAATAAAGATGGTGTAGATTTGATTACCGGTGATCATTCGTAGAATTTGTATACTATTGCTCTTAACGAAATTGCATCAAATTCTTTGGCTTGTCTCCTAGCAAAGGCTTCTTCTTTACAATCTTAGTTGTGGCATCAACATCTTTCTCATTTGAATTTCGCCACAATCAATAATCTTGTGAAAAGCAATCTTGTTCGAGGTCTTCCTAAAATGAAATTCGAGAAAGATCAGTTGTGTTCTGCTTGTGAACAAGGGAAGATTCATCGGAAACATCACAAGTCTAAAACGACTTTTTCTTCAAATAAGCCACTTTATCTTCTTCATATGGATTTATGTGGTCCGATGCGTGTCGAAAGTATTAACGGAAAGCGATATGTGTTAGTTATTGTCAATGATTATTCATGGTACACATGGGTATTCTTTCTTCATTCAAAAGATGTTCTTCATTCAAAAGATGAAGCTTGTGAAGTGATGATTTCATTCATCAAGAAAACCCAAGTAAATCTTCAACTTCAAGTTCAGCGTGTTCGAACTGATAATGGTACTGAGTTTAAGAACAAAACTCTTGCTAAGTTCTTTGACGAGGTCGGAATTTCTCAATAATTTTCTGTTGCAAGAACGCCACAGCAAAATGGTGTCATGGAAAGGAGTAATCGAACCTTAGTCGAAGCTGTAAGAACTATGCTTACATTTGCAAACTTACCATTGTTTCTTTGGGCTAAAGCCATCACAACAACTTGCTTTACACAGAATCGTTCGCTTATTCACAAACGTTTCGAAAAAACTCCTTATGAGCTCATTAACAAGAGAAAACTAAACATCAAGTTCTTTCATGTGTTCGGCTGCAGATGTTATCTTCTTAATGATTATGATGATGTTGGAAAGCTTAAGGCAAAAGGGGATATTGGAGTATTTGTTGGATATTCAAAAGAATCTGCTGCATTCAGAGTTTACAATAAACATACTCGAAAGATACACGAGAGCGTGAATGTGAATTTTGATGAGATTTCAGAAATGGCTTCTAAACAGTTCAGTTTAGAACCCGGTTTATCTAATTTAAACGAAACGGGAAAATCTTCAAATCCAACGGTTTCACAAGTTTCAGAAATTTCAAAGAAAGATTTGGAAGATTTATTTCACAATTTTTACGATGAGTATTTTGATTCTTCAAAGATAACGAAATCTCCGACAACGAATGTTGAAACTTCCAACAACGAAATTCCTTCGCACGAAGGAGAAGTTTTTCATGAGGTTTCTGAATCATTTCAAGAGGAATCTTCTTCATCTTCATTGAATGATGACGTTCAACAAAGTTCAGAAGAATTAATGGTTCCTCCAACAAATACTCAATCGATTTTAAATAACATGGTTCCTAATGTGAATGAAGCACGTTCGTCACACAATATGTTTAATGAACGATTGGAAGATGCTTATTTTGATGCAAGTACGACATTCCATGATCCTTCTAATGTTCATACGTTCTATCAGCCTTACCCACATGAGAAAAAGTGGACTAAGGATCATCCACTTCATAAAATAATTGGTGATCCAAAGTTGAGTGTTCGTATAAGAGGACAACTAGCAAATTCTTGTTTGTTTGCATGTTTGCTAAGTAGTATTGAGCCTGCTAGCGTGGCTAAAGCTTTGAAAGATGCTGATTGGGTCAGTGCAATGCAAGATGAGCTTGATCAATTTGCAAGATTGAAAGTTTAGAGATTAGTTCCTCGACCTGAAGGCAAGACTATCATCAAAACCAAATGGATCTTTAAGAATAAGAAAGATGAAAGTAGTTTGGTTATTTGAAACAAAACAAGGCTTGTCGCTGTAGGATACTGTTAACAAGAAGGCATTGATTATGATGAGACGTTTTCTCCAGTTGCTCGAATTGAGGCTATACGCTTATTTCTTACATATGTTGCTTATAAGGATTTCATGATCTTTCAAATGGATGTAAAGATGGCGTTTCTCAATGGAATTCTTAAAGAGGAAGTGTATGTTGGTCAACCTCCAGGTTTTGTCAGCAAACAAATCCAGACATAGTGTATTCACCTCTTCAAAGCCTGTATGGATTGAAACAAGCACATCGGGCAGGGGATGACGTTTCTTTTCAAATTCTAATTGATAGCGATTTTAAAAAAGGTTCAATCGATACTACCTTCTTTTTCATTAAAAGAAAGGTACACTATAACGCTAGATGTCAAACCATACGTTGATGACATTATATTTGGCTCAACGAATCTAAAATATTGCATGAAATTTTCAAAATTAATGGTAAAACGTTTTGAAATGAGTATGATGGGAGAAATGAAATTCTTTCTAGGTTCTTCAATAACATCAATTTCAAAATGGATTTCATAAAAACAACCAAGTACAATCTATGAATTTTTGAAACGATTATCGGAATGGAAAAATTGTGATTAAAACGTTTCCCACTCCCATGGTTGAACAAGGCTAAACTCAAACTTGATTAGTTGGAAAAATAAGTTGATCATGCCTGAATTATCGTAGCATGATTGGATCATTGATGTACCTTACATCGAGTAGGCCATTGATAATGTTTGCAACATGTATGTGTGCTAGATATCAGGCAAAACCCAAATGAACATCATGTGTCAGCCGTTAAAAGGATCTTTCGAAATCTCAAATGGACTATTAATTTAGGCCTTTGGTATCCGAAAGATTCCAGCTTTGATCTAACTGCCTATTGAGAACACATGACCATCGCAGAGGCCACTTAGATCGAAAAAAGTACATCGTCAGTGTTTCAATTTTAGGTGACAAGTAGTGTGTAGGTCTACACGAAGCATAATTTGCGTGTCATTTCTTACAGCAAATCTGATATGTGCTGTTCTAGCTGTTGTGCGTAAATTTTTTGGTATGCATACACAAATTGATTGACTATGGATTCTTCTACGACAAAGTACCAATTTACTGTGATTCAAAGAGTGCTATTGCAATCTCGTGCAATCCGGTACAACACACTCGAACAAAATACATTGATGTGAGGTATCATTTTATAAAGGATCATGTTGAAAAAGGAACAATAGAGTTATATTTCGTTGGTACTGAATTTCAACTTGCAAATTTATTCACGAAATCTCTGCCTGAAGCTCGTTAAGTTTTAGTCGAGAAGTTGGGCATGATGAGTCGTGAGACATAAATTCTTTACCACGAAATTTTTTTGTTAATAAATCTTAGAAAATACAAAAAGATTTTCTTTTATCAAATTTTAGAAAAATACAAAAAGATTTTCTTTTATATAAAATTTCAAAAAGACAAAAAGATTTTCTTTTATATAAAATTTAGAAAAGACAAAAAGATTTTCTTTTATATAAAATTTCAGAAAAGACAAAAAGATTTTCTTGTATACCAAATTTTATAGAAAACACAAAAAGATTTTTGGTTTTTATAATGGCTTTCATACAATGTCAGTATGAAACCCGAGCTTAATTTAATGGCTTTCGTATAATTCAGTATAAAACCCGAGCTTTATTTGATGGCTTGTGTACATGTCAGTACATAACCTGTGCTTTAAAGAAAAGAAATTTTTTGTTTCAGAGCATTTATCTTTGAAAAATAAGAGAAGTATTCTTTGACTTGAGTCATTGACAAATATTTTTCAAAATCTTTAATTGGACTTAAAAAGATAATCATTTGTTTTTAAAAGACAATGATCTAACTGATGAGTTACAATCGATTCGAATTTTAAAATGTAAGATAAAATCAATTTTAAAAAGGTCTTCAAATCGATGTATTTTTTTGTGAAAAGTGTCTAAAGAAATAAAGGAGTCAAAAGTGCAAAGAGGAACTCCCTTATAAAGGTTTTAACAAAGATATGGTATTTTTTGAGGGAGAAATGGAAAATTGATTTACATTTCACCTTCACATATCCGTATTTTTGCGTTTTTAGCTTTATGTTAAAAATGTTTCTTGGCATATGTTAAGGGGGTGTGTCTGATTACAGTCCTTTAGTATATATAAATATATAATATAATAAATATATAAATATAAAATATATAATAAGGAAAATCAAAAACCTGAAATCCGTAAGGCTTTTGAAAAGTGATTTTCACTTTTTATCCAAAAAAGCAGAAAACCCTAAAAACCTCCTGGTCGTTCCTACGAGCCGTGGATTTGAGATCAAGGATTCGGTTTTGGGATTTATGCTTGAATAATCAAGAGTTTAATTTGATTTTCTATTTCTACGGGAAAAACAAGTAAGGGTAAACTAAAAACGAAAGCAAATAAGTTAAAAAAACAAAAAACGTTAACGGGATCAAAACTCGTCTTTAAAAAAACTAAATTCATCAAAATTAACCCTAAAAATGCAAACTTAGTTTCTAAACCTCTAAAATGATAAAAGAAAATTTTCTAAAAAGGAATTATATTTTTTTGACTTTTTATAATTTTCTAATGAATTAAAAACCTATTAATCTATTTAAAATCTAGAAAAATGACAAAAAATACCTAAAAATTCCAAAAAAAAATGATTTTCTCTACTTTAGAAAAGTCTAAAAAAGGATAAAAACTAGAAACATTTTAACTACTTTAAATAACTTAAAATAATTTCTAACTTAAATTAAAATAAAGCTAAAAGAAATCTTCTAAAATCTAAAAATGATGAATTTTTTTTAAACTTTGTAAACTTCAAAATATAAATTCTAAAACTGAAAACTATTTTTTTGTATTTTTCTGAATTAATTTACTATTTTTAAATGACTTTTAAAAATTTAAACTACGAAAAATAATAAAAAATAACAAATGAGTTTGGAAAATTCTGAAAAATTGCACAAAAGTCCTAATTGTTATGAAGAAGGCAGGAAAAATAAGCTGGATAAGCCAGCTTACCAAATAAGCTCAAAATAAGCTGGAATAAGCTACGAAGTATAAATAAGCAAATGGGCTCAAAGAGATGGTAAAAGAATAATGTGTGCAAAGACAAACGGGAAAGACCCAAGAGCGCTAGTGGTGATGTGTTGTATGTTAAATATGAAAGGTTGAGGGTGTTGAGGTCCAGGGTTCGAGCCTTGCTCACGGAAAAGGCACCTGGAACTTCCACTTTTTCCTTTTTGCTTTTTTTTCTAAATTTTTCTTACACAGCATATAAATAAGCTGTAAACCTGCAACTTTTGTGAAGACAAAATTTTTAAATCTTAAAAATAAGCTCAGAATTAAGCCCTAAGGGTGACAGATGGCTTAATTACACTATGTGACTAATTGGCTAAACTGTTAAGCAATTTTAAGACAAATAAGCAAAATGAAAAAAGCAAATAAGCAGACACAATCTTAAACCTAACTCTACTAAGCACTAAGAATCAAAAGACAAGCAGAAACAAATAAGCTAACAAGCCTAAAAGGACATAATTACTCAAAAAGCTTTTTAACTAAAAATTTTAAACTAAAAGGACTAAGAAGCTTAAATAAGCTCTAACCTAAGTAAAGTAAGCTAGAATGGCTTAAAAATAAACTAAATAGCAAGACTAGACCTAAATAAAGCAATTCCACTAAGCCAATAAGCTAAGACAAGCAAATAAGCTAAAGTGGCCAAATCTGGTGACCAAATAGCCCAAAAGGCACTTTTCTAGCTTATTTTTAAGCTAGAAAACAGATCCTTATAGCTTAGTGGATTATACCACTAAAGACTTATGCCCAACAGAGGGAATCTACATATCATCCAAACAAAGAAAAAGGAGTATGAAATTCATTCAAAGCCTGAAGAAAAAGTCTTAATGAAAAAAGCTAGATCACATAAGAACCAACAACACATAGAAATTTTTTTTTTTTTTTTTTCAACCCCAACTTGAAAAAGTAATTTATTAAAAACCCTACTTTTAAGCTTAAAATTAAGCTAACAAACAGATCCTTATGGACTTGGTACCTTGAAACAGATTAAGATTAGACCTCAAAGAACAAGTATCATCTTTCAAAAAGCATTTTGAAATTCAAAATAAGCCATACAAAGCAAAGACTAAGACCGAAGATAAACAAGGCAAAGCATAAACATCAAAAATCATATCTTCAACATCGAGGGAGACAATGATAAAACAAGGCAACCTCCTACAAGAATGTTATCAGTCGTACAAGAATTTCAACATATAAGATCAAGTCCTTCACACAAAGAAGCCCTCAACAACAGAGGAGTTTAAAGAAAGAGACCTCAACATTAGGGGAGATTATTAGCCTTAATTTTAAATAAGTCAAACAAGAATGTTATCGGTCGTATTAGTCAAAGTTATTCTTGTTAAGTAATAGGCTAGTCGGGTTAAATGGGCTTAGACTTTAAGCTAATATTGTCTATGTTTTGGGCTCAAAGCCCAAGATAAGCCAAGCCTGACCCATTAGTAAAAGCCCATACGTCTACATGTTGGCTAGGGGTATAAATAGGACCCTCCCCACACATGGAGAGGGTGTTGGTTACCATTTCATTCACTTGTGTGTGTGTGTGTAATCTTCCACCCTTACTTTCTCTCTCTAATAAATCTTTCATTTTTTCTTTCTCTCTTTCTAGCTTATTGCTTATTGGTATGGCTTATTGTTGTGACATGGGTTAAGTTTTTGGGATAACACATTGAGACATTATATTTGGCTCAATGAATCCAAAATATTGCAAGAAATTTTTAGAATTAATGGTAAAATGTTTTGAAATGAGTATGATGGGAGAAATGAAATTCTTTCTCGGGCTTCAAGTAAATCAATTTTCAAACGGGATTTTCATAAATCAATCCAAGTACATTCTTGATATTTTGAAACGATTTGGAATGGAAAATTGTGATACGGTTCCCACTCCCATGGTTGAACAAGCTAAACTCAAACTTGATTTAGTTAGAAAACCAGATGATCATACTGATTATCGTATCATGATTGGATCATTGATGTACCTTACTTCGAGTAGGCCAGATATAATGTTTGCAACATGTATGTGTGCTAGATATCAGGCAAACCCAAATGAACATCATGTGTCAGCCGTTAAAAGGATCTTTCGATATCTCAAAGGGACTATTAATTTAGGCCTTTGGTATCCGAAAGATTCTGGCTTTGATCTAACTGCCTATTCAGACGCAGACCATGCAGGATGTCACTTAGATCGAAAAAGTACATCTGGCAGTGTTTAATTTTTAGGTGACAAGTTGGTGTGTTGGTCATCCAAGAAGCAGAACTGTGTGTCTATTTCTACAGCTGAATCTGAATATGTTGCTGTTTCGGGCTGCTGTGCTCAAGTTTTGTGGATGCGTACTCAATTGACTGACTATGGCTTCTTCTACGACAAAGTACCGATTTACTGTGATTCAAAGAGTGCTATTGCAATCTCGTGCAATCCGATACAACACACTCGAACAAAACACATTGATGTGAGGTATCATTTTATAAAGGATCATGTTGAAAAAGGAACAATAGAGTTATATTTCGTTGGTACTGAATTTCAACTTGCGAATTTATTCACGAAATCTCTGCATGAAGCTCGATTTAAGTTTTTAGTCGAGAAGTTGGGTATGATGAGTCGTGAAACATAAATTCTTTACCACGAAATGTTTTTGTTAATAAATCTTAGAAAATACAAAAAGATTTTCTTTTATCAAATTTTAGAAAAATACAAAAAGATTTTCTTTTATATAAAATTTCGAAAAGACAAAAAGATTTTCTTTTATATAAAATTTAGAAAAGACAAAAAGATTTTCTTTTATATAAAATTTCAGAAAAGACAAAAAG
The DNA here is from genome assembly GCA_026074375.1 of Tanacetum coccineum. Lineage (NCBI taxonomy): Eukaryota > Viridiplantae > Streptophyta > Magnoliopsida > Asterales > Asteraceae > Tanacetum > Tanacetum coccineum. The sequence continues at coordinate 130,158 of BQNB010001082.1, forward strand.
ATTTTCTTTTATACCAAATTTTATAGAAAACACAAAAAGATTTTTGGTTTTTATAATGGCTTTCGTATAACTCAGTACGAAACCCGAGCTTAAACTGATGGCTTGTGTACATGTCAGTACATAACCCGTGCTTTAAAGAAAAGAAAATGTTCGTTTCAAAGCATTTATCTTTGAAAAAGAAGAGAAGTCTTCTTTGACTTGAGTCATTGACAAATATTTTTCAAAATCTTTATGTGGTACTTAAAAGATAAAATCAATTTGTTTTAAAAGTCAATGATCTCAAGTTGATGAGTTACAATCGATTTGAATTTTAAAATGTGGTACTTTCAAGATAAAATCAATTTTAAAAAGGTCTTCAAATCGATGTATTTTTTTGTGAAAAGTGTCTAAAGAAATAAAGGACTCAAAAGTGCGAAGAGGCACTCCCTTATAAATGTTTTAACGAAGATATGGTATTTTTCGAGGGGGAGTGTCCGTATATGTTGTTGAAAAGTTTTCAGAAAGAAACAGAAATGGAAAATTGTTTTACATTTCACCTTCACATATCCGTATTTTTGCGTTTTTAGCTTCATGTTAAAAATGTTTCTCGGCATATGTTAAGGGGGAGTGTCTTTATAATGATTGAAAACTTTTAAAGATCAAAATTTTCTTCTTCATATGATGTTTGTGAGAATGATGAAAAACAGAAAGAGAGATTTGTGAGAGAAAAATAGAAAGAGAGAAATGAGAAATCGTATACTTGAAAAAATGAAAGTATATGTCATGTGCTTCAAAAGCAAGAACAACACATGAAAAGAAAAAGAGAAAAGTATGCAAGAAAAGAAATGCCACCGCATACAAAAACAGACAGAGTGATTGTTCTACATTTTCTTGATATTATCAAAATCTCATGATACGATTTCAGATTTTCATCATGGTTTTCACGGACATTCTTTCTAAAGGAATTATCTTGGCGTATGTTGATTGAGTTGCACGGTGTGATTTAGTTACTCCCAAAATACTCCTATGATCTTCCAGAACCGGAATTGATCTACCCCGGAGTCTTCCTTCCAATTTAGGAAAGTTAGGTCTAGGTGATGGAGTTTGAGGTGTAAATCAACATGTTTCGAATGCCAAAAGGACTTAAGTGATAAAGCTTTGAATGAAAACAAATGAACGAAAATGATAAAGTTGTCAAAAGTGACAAGAATATGATGAAGAAGAATCAAATGATAAGCAAAATGAAAAGGTTGGAGTTGAAAAGTGAGAGGCTTATAAGAAAAGATGAAGGGTGTTTTTCCTACACTAGGATAGAAACCGGGTCAACTCATAATCTATCGAATTTCATTCGTTGATTTCTGGTATTGAAGCAGACATCATGGACCTAGTGATGCAAATGCACAACCCCTCTTAGCCACTCAAGTACTTCTCAAAAAGTATTTGTTTCATTCTCATGGAGATTAAACGCATAATCTATCGACTTCTCATTCTGATAATGTTGGTATTGAATAAAGGACATTCTGCTCTAGTCCTTGCTTACTAAAAGTGCACGAGAGTCTAGAGCCAATTTGATATTCAATGAAAATATCTTTAGGACACAACAGTATGTTTGTATTAAACATCAATAATACAAAATGGTACATAAGTATATGTCTTCGTGACATTTGCATGTCTTCGTGACATTGCCGAAACATTCTGGAGTGATACTATAAAATAGTATTCACAATGATCGAATGGAAATCCTACAAGTGCTAACGTCATGCCAACGCTCAACTTAGGTCACTATTTGAAAATGATTGTTTAGCGATTCAAATATGTGTTAACTAGTAATCTATGTGATCTAGTGGTTATATGTTTCCCAAGGTAAAACAACACTAAGTTCACGAGATCAATGCTTATTTAGATTTTATGATTATATTTCCGCATCCTTATCATCGAGATATTGATTTGATCATATTTTTCAAATATTTCATCAGGAATTTTCAAAGCATAATCTTGTGATGTATGAACTTCATGGTTAATGTGGAAGATGATTCTTACTCTAATAATTCTTCATTCGTCTTCTACAACATACGATGACAACATATCTACCTTTCACAAACATGACTACTTCAACGAATCTTATAATGACAAAAGTTTCTTTCAACCTTCACGAGAATGATAGCAATCATATTTGTTGGTTTGAGGGAGCTTATGGGTTATTTTGGGGGAGTATGTTTGGTTATAAAGGAGAGAATGTTTGATTTTTAGAGAGAAAAGAAAAGATTTTGATTTCAATTTCATGGACTTCAAATGATATTCTTCACCCGGAGCTTATTTGGAAGCTTATATGGTCATGATTGTAACACCCCCAAAAATGTATCACAACGGAAATATGTCCAGGGGCGTTACTTCATAATACACAGCGCTAAATAATATTTTATAAATTTGTATTTTGTTTCCTCGATGGTTCTAGCTAAAATAATTATCTCATTTATAAAAGTATAGAAATTTATATAATTTTTGACATGACTTATTCGTTTATGTGACATTTCTCATTATTATAAAATTCATTTTTCCCCTTTTATCAAACTATGTTGCAATTTACTCGCGTGATCCAATATAATAACTAGACGAGATCAATAATATTATAACACATTTATTTAATTCATAAACCACCATTTAAATCCGGTTTTTATTCTTTTATAAAATCTTACGATATATTTATTAATCGATTTTTATAAACCAAACGCACCCTTGTGGTGAATCTGTTAAACCAAACGCACCCTTGTGGCGTTTTCTGTTAACCCAAACACACACTTATGGTTTTTCTGTTAACCCAAACACACCCTATTCGGTTTTCTGCTAACCCAAACACACCCTTTGTGGTTTCCTGCTAACCCAAACGCACCTTTATGGTTTTCCTGCTCACCTAAACACACCCTTATGGTTTTCCTGCTCACCCAAACACACCCTTATTGTGTTTCTCTTAACCCAAACACACCCTTTGGTGCAATCTGCTAAACAAAACGCACCCTTATGTTGTAACTGTAAAACCAAATGCACCCACTGTTGTTGTTTATGTTAAACCAAACGCACCCTATACGTTTTCTGTTAAGCCAAACGCACCCTTGTGGTGATTTTATTAAACCAAACGCACCCTTGTGGTGATTCTATCAAACCAAACGCACATTGGTGGTGTTATAACAACCAAACGCACCCCTGCTGGTGCAAACTAAACCAACGCACCCTTTCGGTGACTGGGCAAGACCACACGCACCTTTGGTGCTTTTATATAAAAAAAACAAACGCACCCTTGGTGCCTGATACAAAACCACACACACCCTTTTTGTGACAAACCCAAACCCAACGCACTATTTGCTGGTGCTAAACCCAAACGAACGCACCCTAATTGGTGGTTGATGGTGACGAGGGTGATGGAGGTGGTGGTGAGGTGATGCGACGGCGGCGGTGGTGGAGTGGTAGATCGGGATGAAGGTGGTGGCGATGATGTTGATGGTTCGGTTGTGGTGGCGTCGGATGGAGGAAATGGTGAAGGTGGTGTGGAGATGATGCCGGCGGCTGGCCGAAGTGGCGGCGGCTGCTGGAAAAGAGAGGGAGAATGGGAGTTGGAGGCTATGCTAAAAATGAAGTAACCATAATCCTTTTTTATTTATACCCAAAAGTCTAAAAAAATGCGACAAGCATAGGATAGTTGAGGGTTATTTGTTGTAAATATTATCACAGGGACCAATAGTGTAATTTTTGTTAAATATTAGTTCGGGACTCGTTTAGGATAGTTAACGATTTATTCACAACACGAAAATTACACCGTTGCGTTCAAAATGATATTTCCATGAAATATGAGTATTTATACGACTAGAATTTTATAAATGTTTTATAAAATTTATTTAAATGTCTATTATTTATTTGTGTAGCCATCGGGTACCTTTTGTCCGTAAATAAAACTTTAATTTAAATATTCGCATTTTAAGACAACGTTCTTGAATAAATTGATCCATAATTTATTAAATATTCTCATTAAGTAAATTGTGATAATTAAATATAAATTTAATTATTTTTTGTCGGTACGCGTTGTTCTCGTTTCTAAAATTTTGCGAGGGTATTTCGGTCATCTTCTGCTTGTTTTCGGGTCTCGGGCAAAACTAAAAAGTTGTCCGGAATGTCGTTTTACATCAAATTGCTTTAGAGTCCAAGTCGTGAAAACGTGATTTAGCGGGTCGTTTTTGATAAGTCAACTTAGGAATAACATATATCTTCTCGTTTTCAAGTCAAATAAGTTGAAAATAAATTTGCACATGAGAGATATGTAATAATAAATATGATTTATTATTTTAAATATGTTCCGAAAAATTACCGGTTACGCGGTAATCGTTTTTATGTGACAATAAAAGATCAAAAGTCAAAAAGTCAAGTCGGACCCGAAAAGTCAAAGGGTAAAATAGTCATTTAAAATTCCAAAAATTGCCGGTTGTTACAGTACCTACCCCTTAAAGGAATCCCGTCCCGGGATTCGATTCTTGTCAACCTATTGTGTGACCAAGAAAAGATTTCAGATTTAATAACCAGTTTTTAAACATGGCGTTGATAACTTTAGTCAGCAAAATTAGATGTTTCGACACTTCTCAATATACCAAAAATTTTGACTAGGTTTGACCAGGATATTTAATCCATCAAAATAGGTATCTCAAAAAAATATCATTACATGTTTTATGACTGATGTACACGTATTATTAAGAAAGTCTCTTAATAGTGAAAACCTCTAGAAGAAAGGGTAGTCGCGTGAGCACGTCTATATAAAGTTTTAAATGTTCAAGGACAGAGTCTCGTTTCTGATATCTATAATGTTCGATGATTAATAGCGGACAAGGCTTATGAATGTAAGTATTCAACTTACTTGGCAGTACTAGGATGTATCGCGACCTAAATCTTCGTACTAGTGGCCCGAAATGAATAGTTCGATTATCTCTTTCGTCGATAGGTGTTTATCTGGTTTAAGGGGGTTGCATCACCTATTGGATAAAGTTGTACCAGCTGGGACCGCTCCAGGGCCTAACAACAGCAAACATAACAACAACTATAACAAACGGTGATGCGAAGAGTGGGAATATTTCGAGAAACAATATCCCTGGTATAAAGTTCAACAAATGGGAGGAGCTCATGGGAGAGCTTATGCGATAGGTGACGGAATATTGTACTCAGTCGTTAGCTCAAGGATGAATCAAATCCATTAGCTCAAGTGTGCACAAGTCTGTTAGGTCCACAAACAGTTCATGATTGCAAGGATTCACAATGGCAAAAGTAATAACTTAAGAATGAGATCATGTAGTTCAAGTGAGGCCATAAGATTCTGCTGAGGTGGTAAGACACGATTGTGTTTCTAGACCTATTTAATGGATTCCGTTGATTATCGGGTTCGAGTTCATACTCGTCTCATATCAGATACCATTAAGCCCGCTCATTTATAATTCATTATTTGCATAAAAAAGCGTCCCAATTTATGTAATAAGAATTAATAAACTTTATGGCTTCGGTGATTTTTTATTTGTTTTATTTATTTGGAAGAGGCATCCCAATCCTTTCAAATAAAGAGATTATAAATCATCCTACTTAATAATTTCCGATGCAATACACGTACTCACATAACCTTTAAGGTGGTGGATGACCTGACGATGCATGTGCTCTAATGAGTATGAGACGAGTGTTTAAAACTCGTCTTCGGAGACAGGGAGTAAAACTATCAAGCGAGATCGACATAGAGTTCAAGATAGTTAATGAGTACTCGGTTAGAGTAAATAAGGTAAAAGTATTTATGAATTAGTCAACATAGTAATTATTATATAAATCCTCCTATTACAAGTCCCGCCCATACAAGACTTGAATACTTATATTCATACATAATCCCATGTAAACAGAACTGTGATGAGTTTTGTTAACATAGCAATTATCATATCATCCTCATTTTTTTTTAACTTTTACAAGTCCTGCCATACAAGACTTGTTTACTTAGATTCATACATAATTCCATGTAAACAAAATTATGACGGCTTTCGTGTAATACGATATTGTATAAAGTTACAATGTCTGAGAACGAAGTGAGACCATTATGCAACTTACAATGTCTAAGAAGTAAAATGAGACCATTGTGTAACTCACAATGTCTGAGGTATAAATGAGATCATTGTGCAACTCACAATGTCTTAAGAAATGTTCTAGTATTGTTATTAATTAAACTTTATATAAATAAACGTACGATATACGCAAAAAGGGATGCAAGCATATATATTATATATATGTATGTCATGTAAGCACTTAATGTAACAAGTAATGTAAGCAAGTAAGCAAGTAGTGTGTGTGCACTTTGAAAATGTTTGATGTGATGCAATGTTTGTGAAAACGGTTATAGTCTAGGGTAAGATATGCAACCTAGTTCTCTATAACCAGTGCTTTGATACTAATCTGTAACACCCCCAAAAATGTGTCGCAACGGAAATATGTTCGGGGGCGTTACTTCATAATACACAGCGCTAGATACAAGAGAATAACCTCTAAATGTGTCGTTTCAAAAGTAATCTCGTTGATTTCCTTGAAATTGATATAACATTTGTCCCATAATTGTATCCTACAATGAAAGCTTGAAAAACCACGACGGATTTGATATTTGTATGTAAGTAGAAAATCCATAATGAAAATCTTGACAAATTTAAGACTTCAGTGCACATCAAGTGAGCCAAGCATCTAATTCACCTGAGAAAAACGTGCTTAAAAGTGTTGTCAACATAAAGTTGGTGAGTTCATAGGCTTTTGTAAGTACAAATGTTGAACCAAAGTTCTGTAAAGTATGTATGACCGTTTCAATCTTAAATGTTCTTCCAAAATAGTATGTATGATTTTTAGAAATCAATAGAGTTGTAAAGGTTATGTAAGACCATTTTTTCAATCCCCCAAATAGTCACAAAAATGTTTACGTATGAAAATTGGACTGCCAATTGGGCAAAGTTGTATTGCCACTTTTATACAAGGCCAACGTAAATATTCAAAGTTTGTATAAAAACAATGAATTAAATTTACTTAAGTTCATGAACAAACAGGTGCCTAATATGTACCATCCACCAAATAGGTGTCCCCTCCGTAAGAAACACCCAGGCATTTATGGAAAGAATAAGTACCCCTTTGCAGGTGTCCCTCCAAAAAAAACACCCGGGGACAGTATTGTACCCTTGCAGGTGTCCCTCAAGAACACCCGTTGGCAGCAATGTTGTTATTAGTTCAATCCGACTTAAGCTAATCCGTATAATTTCAAAAGTAATTGTATCCATGTAAAATCAAAGCTATGTGTTTCGTCCCTAATAAGTAATTGAGTAATTGTATTCTCATTCTTGCAACAAGATATATTAATGAGTAATGTAAAACCAATTTGTAATCAACCATGTAAATGCATTTGTAAACAAGCATGTTCTCACCCCAAAAATATATGTAAACAAGTAAAACGTGGGGCTATAAACTCACCTCGATTGATGTGAACCAATTGCAGACAGCACATATAAGCCACATCACAAACGGTAAAACCAGAATCCGGCTCCCTCGATCCAAGAAGTTACGGTTTTTATCTTAACGACTAGACCACAAATGGAAAACCAGAACGGCTCGACCAAGAAGTTATGGTTTATCTTAACGACTATGACCCACTAGCCTAGGATAATGTATTTGGGTTTTTCGATGGATGGTTACATCAACGCGACATATTGATAAAAGATTTAGATTCCAAGTTGTAATAGTTTGGTGGTTGGTTAAATAAAATAAATCAAAAAGTAAACGCAAAGTATGTAATATATTCTGTATATATTACATATGAAAAATAACAATTATATAACTCATACCGTGAATTATATAACAAAGACAAACAATCCAAAGATTAATATGAAGTATATAATACTTTGCAAGTATTATATAAGAAGTGTGAGTAAATAATTAAAAAAAGAGTTCTTGCATAAGGTTACAAATTATGTTAGACGATGTCTGTAAAGCTTTTACAACAGTTATGATGTTATCTTCTAGTTGACAATTATAAAATATAAAATAATATTTTATAAATTTGTATTTCGTTTCCTCGACGGTTCTAGCTAAAATAATTATCTCATTTATAAAAGTATAGAAATTTATATAATTTTTGACATGACTTATTCGTTTATGTGACATTTCCCATTATTACAAAATTCATTGTTTTTCCCCTTTTATCAAACTATGTTGCGATATACTCGCGTGATCAATATATATAACTAGACGAGATCAAATAATATATAACACATTTATTTAACCATTAACCACCATTTAATCCGGTTTTATATTTATAAAATCTTACGATATATTTATTAATCGATTTATATAAACCAAACGCACCCTTGTGGTGAATCTGTTAAACCAAACGCACCCTTATGGCGCCCTTATGGTGTTTCTATTAACCCAAACACATCCTATTCGGTTTTCTGCTAACCCAAACGCACCCTTTGTGGTTTCCTGTTAACCCAAACGCACCCTTATGGTTTTCCTGCTCACCCAAATACACCCTTATGGTTTTCCTGCTCACCCAAACACACCCTTATGGTTTTCCTGCTCACCCAAACACACCCTTATTGTGTTTCTCTTAACCCAAACGCACCCCTTGGTAAAATCTGCTAAACCAAACGCACCCTTATGTTGTAACTGTAAAACCAAACGCACCCACTGTTGTTGTTTATGTTAAACCAAATGCACCCTATACGTTTTATGTTAAGCCAAACGCACTCTTGTGGTGATTTTATTAAACCAAACGTACCCTTGTGGTGATTCTATCAAACCAAACGCACCCTGGTGGTGTTATAACAACCAAACGCACCCCTGTCGGTGCAAACTAAACCAACGCACCCTTTCGGTGACTGAGCAAGACCACACGCACCTTTGGTTCTTTTATAAAAAAAAAACGAACGCACCCTTGGTGCCTGAGACAGAACCACACGCACCCTTTTTGTGACAAACCCAAACCGAACGTACTCTTTCCTGGTGCTAAACCCAAACGAACGCACCCTAATTGGTGGTTGATGGTGACGAGGGTGATGGAGGTGGTTGTGAGGTGATGCAACGACGGCGGTGGTGGAGTGGTAGATCGGGATGAAGGTTGTGGTGGCGTCGGATGGAGGAGATGGTGAAGGTGGTGTGGAGATGATGCCGACGGCTGGTCGGAGGTGGCTGAAGCAGCGGTGGCTGCCTGAAAAGAGAGGGAGAATGGGAGTTGGAGGCTATGCTAAAAATGAAGTAACCCTAATCCTTTTCTATTTATACCCAAAAGTCTAAAAAATGTGACAAGCCTAGGATAGTTGAGGGTTATTTGTTGTAAATATTACCACAGGAACCAATAGTGTAATTTTTGTTAAATATTGGTTCGGGACTCGTTTAGGATAGTTAACGATTTATTGACAACACGAAAATTACACCGTTGCGTTCAAAATGATTTTTCCATGAAATATGAGTATTTATACGACTAGAATTTTATAAATGTTTTATAAAATTTATTTAAATGTCTATTATTTATTTGTGTAGCCATCGGGTACCTTTTGTCCGTAAATAAAACTTTAATTTAAATATTCGCATTTTAAGACAACGTTCTTGAATAAATTGATCCATAATTTATTAAATATTCTCATTAAGTAAATTGTAATAATTAAATATAAATTTAATTATTTTTTGTTGGTACGCGTTGTTCTTGTTTCTAAAATTTTGCGAGGGTATTTCGCTCATCTTCTACTTGTTTTCGGGTCTCGGGAGAAACTAAAAAGTTGTCCAGAATGTCGTTTTACATCAAATTGCTTTAGAGTCCAAGTTGTGAAAACGTGATTTAGCGGGTCGTTTTTGATAAGTCAACTTAGGAATAACATATATCTTCTCGTTTTCAAGTCAAATAAGTTGAAAATAAATTTGCACATGAGAGATATGTAATAATAAATATGATTTATTATTTTAAATATGTTCCGAAAAATTACCGGTTACGCGGTAATCGTTTTTATGTGACAATAAAAGATCAAAAGTCAAAAAGTCTAGTCGGACCCGAAAAGTCAAAGGGTAAAATAGTCATTTAAAATTCCAAAATTTTTGGTTGTTACAGTACCTACCCCTTAAAGGAATCCCGTCCCGGGATTCGGTTCTTGTCAACCAATTGTGTGACCAAGAAAAGATTTCAGATTTAATAACCAGTTTTTAAACATGGCGTTGATAACTTTAGTCAGCAAAATTAGATGTTTCAACACTTCTCAATATACCAAAAATTTTGACTAGGTTTGACCAGAATATTTAATCCATCAAAATAGGTATCTTAACAAAATATCATTACATGTCTTATGACTGATGTACACGTATTATAAAGAAAGTCTCTTAATAATGAAAACCTCTAGAAGAAAGTGTAGTCGCGTGAGCACGTCTGTATAAAGTTTTAAATGTTCAAGGACAGAGTCTCATTTCTGATATCTGTAATGTTCGATGATTAATAGCGGACGAGGCTTATGAATGTAAGTATTCAACTTACTTGGCAATACTAGGATGTATCGCGACCTAAGTCTTCGTACTAGTGGCCCGAAATGAATAGTTCGACTATCTCTTTCGTCGATAGGTGTTTATCTGGTTTAAGGAGGTTGCATCACCTATTGGATAAAGTTGTACCAGCTGGGACCGCTTCAGGGCCCAACAACAGCAAACATAACAACAACTATAACAAACGGTGATGCGAAGAGTGGGAATATTTCGAGAAACAATATCCCCGGTATAAAGTTCAACAAATGGGAGGAGCTCACGGGAGAGCTTATGCGATAGGTGACGAAATATTGTACTCAGTCGTTAGCTCAAGGATGAATCAAATCCATTAGCTCAAGTGTGCACAAGTCTGTTAGCTCCACAAATAGTTCATGATTGCAAGGATTCACAATGGCAAAAGTAATAACTTAAGAATGAGATCCGGTAGTTCAAGTGAGGCCTTAAAATTCTGCTGATGTGGTAAGACACGATTGTGTTTCTAGACCTATTTAACGGATTCCGTTGATTATCGGGTTCGAGTTCATACTCGTCTCATATCGGATACCATTAAGCCCACTCATTTATAATTCATTATTTGCATAAAGAAGCGTCCCAATTTATGTAAATAATGAATTGATAAACTTTATGGCTTCGGTGATTTTTTATTTGTTTTATTTATTTGGAAGAGGCATCCTAATCCTTTCAAATAAAGAGATTATAAATCATCCTACTTAATAATTTCCGATGCAATGCACGTACTCACATAACCTTCAAGGTGGTGGATGACATGACGATGCATGTGCTCTAATGAGTATGGGACGAGTGTTTAAAACTCATCTTCGGAGACAGGGAGTAAAACTATCAGGCGAGATCGACATAGAGTTCAAGATAGTTAATGAGTACTCGGTTAGAGTAAATAAGGTAAAAGTATTTATGAATTAGTCAACATAGTAATTATTATATAAATCCTCCTATTACAAGTCCCGCCCATACAAGACTTGAATACTTATATTCATACATAATCCCATGTAAACAGAACTGTGATGAGTTTTGTTAACATAGCAATTATCATATCATCCTCATTTTTTTTTAACTTTTACAAGTCCTGCCATACAAGACTTGTTTACTTAGATTCATACATAATTCCATGTAAACAAAATTATGACGGCTTTCGTGTAATACGATATTGTATAAAGTTACAATGTCTGAGAACGAAGTGAGACCATTATGCAACTTACAATGTCTAAGAAGTAAAATGAGACCATTGTGTAACTCACAATGTCTGAGGTATAAATGAGATCATTGTGCAACTCACAATGTCTTAAGAAATGTTCTAGTATTGTTATTAATTAAACTTTATATAAATAAACGTACGATATACGCAAAAAGGGATGCATGCATATATATTATATTTATGTATGTCATGTAAGCACTTAATGTAACAAGTAATGTAAGCAAGTAAGCAAGTAGTGTGTATGCACTTTAAAAATGTTTGATGTGATGCAATGTTTGTGAAAACGGTTATAGTCTAGGGTAATATATGCAACCTAGTTCTCTATAACCAGTGCTTTGATACCAATCTGTAACACCCCCAAAAATGTGTTGCAACGGAAATATGTCCGGGGGCGTTACTTAATAATACACAACGCTAGATACAAGAGAATAACCTCTAAATGTGTCGTTTCAAAAGTAATCTCGTTGATTTCCTTGAAACTGATATAACATTTGTCCCATAATTGTATCACAATGAAAAGCTTGAAAAACCACGACGGATTTGATATTTGTATGTAAGTAGAAAATCCATAATGAAAATCTTGACAAATTTAAGACTTCAGTGCACATCAAGTGAGCCAAGCATCTAATTCACCTGAGAAAAACGTGCTTAAAAGTGTTGTCAACATAAAGTTGGTGAGTTCATAGGCTTTTGTAAGTACAAATGTTGAACCAAAGTTCTGTAAAGTATGTATGACCGTTTCAATCTTAAATGTTCTTCCAAAATAGTATGTATGATTTTTAGAAATCAATAGAGTTGTAAAGGTTATGTAAGACCATTTTTTCAATCCCCCAAATAGTCACAAAAATGTTTACGTATGAAAATTGGACTGCCAATTGGGCAAAGTTGTATTGCCACTTTTATACAAGGCCAACGTAAATATTCAAAGTTTGTATAAAAACAATGAATTAAATTTACTTAAGTTCATGAACAAACAGGTGCCTAATATGTACCATCCACCAAATAGGTGTCCCCTCCGTAAGAAACACCCAGGCATTTATGGAAAGAATAAGTACCCCTTTGCAGGTGTCCCTCCAAAAAAAACACCCGGGGACAGTATTGTACCCTTGCAGGTGTCCCTCAAGAACACCCGTTGGCAGCAATGTTGTTATTAGTTCAATCCGACTTAAGCTAATCCGTATAATTTCAAAAGTAATTGTATCCATGTAAAATCAAAGCTATGTGTTTCGTCCCTAATAAGTAATTGAGTAATTGTATTCTCATTCTTGCAACAAGATATATTAATGAGTAATGTAAAACCAATTTGTAATCAACCATGTAAATGCATTTGTAAACAAGCATGTTCTCACCCCAAAAATATATGTAAACAAGTAAAACGTGGGGCTATAAACTCACCTCGATTGATGTGAACCAATTGCAGACAGCACATATAAGCCACATCACAAACGGTAAAACCAGAATCCGGCTCCCTCGATCCAAGAAGTTACGGTTTTTATCTTAACGACTAGACCCACTGAGCCTAGAATATGTTTTGGGTTTTCCGATGGATGGTTTACTCACACGCGACACGTTGATAAAAGATTTAGATTTCAAGTTGTAATAGTTTGGTGGTTGGTTAAATAAAATAAATCGAAAAGTAAACCCAAAGTATGTACTATATTATGTATATATTACATATGAAAAATCACAATTATATAACTCATACTGTGAATTATATAACAAAGACAAACAATCCAAATTAATATGAAGTATATAATACTTTGCAGTATTTTATAAGAACTGTGAGTAAAATAATTAAACCAACAGTTTGGACACGTTTCGGAAATCTCCAATTATATTAAACAAAGTTCTTGCATAGATGTAACGTAAGTTTTTAACGGTTACAAATTATGTGTAGACGATGTCGTATAGCTTTTACAATATTTATGATGTTATTTCTCGTTGATCAATTATAAATTTTAAAATATTATTTTATAAATTTGTATTTCGGTTTCCTAGACGGTTCTAGCTAAAATAATTATCTCATTTATAAAAGTATAGAAATTTATATAATTTTTGACATGACTTATTTGTTTATGTGACATTTCCTATTATTACAAAATTCATTGTTTTTCCTCTTTTATCAAAATATGTTGCAATATACTTGCGTGAACAATATATATAACTAGACGAGATCAAATAATATATAACACATTTATTTAACCATTAACCACCATTTAATCCGGTTTTATATTTATAAAATCTTACGATATATTTATTAATCGATTTATATAAACCAAACGCACCCTTGTGGTGAATCTGTTAAACCAAACGCACCCTTATGGCGCCCTTATGGTTTTTCTATTAACCCAAACACATCCTATTCGGTTTTCTTATGTAACCCAAACGCACCCTTTGTGGTTTCCTGTTAACCCAAACGCACCTTTTGGTTTCCTGCATTCTCACCAATAACCTTATGGGTTTGCCTGTCCCCACAAAACACAACTTATTGTGTTTCCTCTTAACCCAAACGCACCCATTGGTGCAATCTGCTAACAAATGCCCCCTTATGGTCTGTAACTGTAAAAACCAAAATGCAGCACTGTTGTTGTTTATGTTAAAACCAAAACGCACCCTATACGTTATCTGTTACGCAACCGCACCTTGTGGTGATTTTATTAAAACAAACGCACCTCCTTGTGGTGATTCTATAAACCTAACGCACATTGGTGGTGTTATAACAACGCTCAAACGCACCCCTGCTGGTGCAACTAAAACCCAAGCACCCTTTCGGTGACGGGGTAAGAGACCACACGCACCTTTGGTGCTTTTATATAAAAAACGAACTTACCCTTGGCGCCTGAGACAAAACCACATGCACCCTTTTTGTGACAAACCCAAACCAAACGCACTCTTTGCTGGTGCTAAACCCAAACGAACGCACCCTAATTGGTGGTTGATGGTGACAAGTGTGATGGAGGTGGTGGTGAGGTGATGCGACGGCGGCGGTGGTGGAGTGGTAGATCGGGATGAAGGTGGTGGCGATGATGTTGATGGTTCGGTTGTGGTGGCGTCGGATGGAGGAGATGGTGAAGGTGGTGTGGAGATTGATGCCGACGGTTGGTCGGAGTTGGATGGGAGGTGGATGGAGAGGAGGCTCGAAAAAGAGAAGGACGTCATGGGATGTTGGAGACTATGTAAAAATGAAGTGACCCAAATCTTTTCTTATTTATACCCAAAAGTCTAAAAAATGTGACAAGCCTAGGATGGTTAGAGGGTTATTTGTTGTAAATATTATCACAGCGACCAATAGTGTAATTTTTGTTAAATATTGGTTCGGGACTCGTTTAGGATAGTTAACGATTTATTCACAACACGAAAATTACACCGTTGCGTTCAAAATGATTTTTCCATGAAATATGAGTATTTATACGACTAGAATTTTATAAATGTTTTATAAAATTTATTTAAATGTCTATTATTTATTTGTGTAGCCATCGGGTACCTTTTGTCCGTAAATAAAACTTTAATTTAAATATCCGCATTTTAAGACAACGTTCTTGAATAAATTGATCCATAATTTATTAAATATTCTCATTCAGTAAATTGTGTTAATTAAATATAAATTTAATTATTTTTTGACGGTGCAGTTGTTCTCGTTTTAACAATTTTTGCGAGGTATTTCGGACATCTTATGCTTGTTTTCGAGGTTCTCGGGCAAATTAAAAAGTTGTCTGGAATGTTGTTTTACATCAAATTGCTTTAGAGTCCAAGTCGTGAAAACGTGATTTAGCGGGTCGTTTTTGATAAGTCAACTTAGGAATAACATATATCTTCTCGTTTTCAAGTCAAATAAGTTGAAAATAAATTTGCACATGAGAGATATGTAATAATAAATATGATTTATTATTTTAAATATATTCCAAAAAATTACCGGTTACGCGGTAATCGTTTTTATGTGACAATAAAAGATCAAAAGTCAAAAAGTCAAGTCGCACCCGAAAAGTCAAAGGGTAAAATAGTCATTTAAAATTTCAAAAATTGCCGGTTGTTACAGTACCTACCCCTTAAAGGAATCTCGTCCCGAGATTTAATTTGTGTTAACCGATTGTGTGACCAAGAAAAGATTTAAGATTTAATAAACCAGTTCTAAACAAGACGCTGATAACTTTATTCAGCAAAATTCGATGTTTCGACACTTCTCAATATACCAAAAATTTTGGCTAGGTTTGACCAGGATATTTAATCCATCAAAATAGGTATCTCAAAAAAATATCATTACAGGTCTTATGACTGATGTACACGTGTTATAAAGAAAGTCTCTTAATAGTGAAAACCTCTAGAAGAAAGTGTAGTCGCGTGAGCACGTCTGTATAAAGTTTTAAATGTTCAAGGACAGAGTCTCGTTTCTGATATCTGTAATGTTCGATGATTAATAGCGGACGAGGCTTATGAATGTAAGTATTCAACTTACTTGGCAGTACTAGGATGTATCGCGACCTAAGTCTTCGTACTAGTGGCCCACAATGAATAGTTCGACTATCTCTTTCGTCGATTGGTGTTTATCTGGTTTAAGGGGGTTGCATTACCTATTGGATAAAGTTGTACCAGCTGAGACCGTTCCAAGGCCCAACAACAGCAAACATAACAACAGCTATAACAAACGGCGATAGGATGCAGAGAGTGAGGATATTTCGAGAAACAATATCCCTAGTATAAAGTTCAACAAATGGGAGGAGCTCACGGAAGAGCTTATGTGATAGGTGACGGAATATTGTACTCAGTCGTTAGCTCAAGGATGAATCAAATCCATTAGCTCAAGTGTGCACAAGTCTGTTAGGTCCACAAACAGTTCATGATTGCAAGGATTCGCAATGGCAAAAGTAATAACTTAAGAATGAGATCCGGTAGTTCAAGTGAGGCCTTAAGATTCTGCTGAGGTGGTAAGACATGATTGTGTTTCTAGACGTATTTAACGGATTCCGTTGATTATCGGGTTCGAGTTCATACTCGTCTCATATTAGATACCATTAAGCCCGCTCATTTATAATTCATTATTTGCATAAAAAAGCGTCCCAATTTATGTAAATAATGAATTGATAAACTTATGGTTGGGTGATTTATAATTTGTTTATGTAAATGAAGAGGCATCCCGATCCTTTCAAATAAAGAGATTATAAATCATCCTACTTAATAATTTCTGATGCAATACACGTACTCACATAACCTTCAAGGTGGTGGATGACATGACGATGCATGTGCTCTAATGAGTATGGGACGAGTGTTTAAAACTCGTCTTCGGAGACGGGGAGTAAAACTATTAGGGAAATCACATAGTGTTCAAGATCGTTAATGAGTACTCGGTTAGAGTAACTAAGGTACAAGTCTTTATGAATGAGTCAACATAGCATAATAGTATATTTAGGAGGATAATGTTCAGTGCGGGTATGTAGACTTGTAATACTTAGATTTATACATAATCCCATGTAAACAGAACTGTGACGGTATAACACCTCGTATTTTAGGACATTGTATGACATTATGAAATTCACAATTTATTTTTAGGGTTTTACGCGTTTGCTCTTAAACC